>JAQIXG010004990.1:0-12047 GCA_034700105.1 Oconnorella tubifera | reverse complement strand
ACTTTCTATAAGTCGTTTCGTATTAAGTAAACCTTTATTGTAAAATTATTGTCTTGAATTAATTAGGCCCTATCTTGTCTTTTTTTATTTTTCTCCTTTCTTTCTGAAATATCTCAGAATGTACACAGTATTCAAACAGAACGAATCTTGAACAGGCCCAGGTGTATTGCTACGCATTGTTATTTTTAGAAACTTCGGGGACATTTATAATTATAAATGACATTGTTTTGAAAACACATCTTCAGTTGACAGCGATGCTCTACTTAGATGTAACTGGATCTTAATGGTATTTGTAATTATTCACTGATGATAATGAGTCTCTAATCAGTGATAGCTCTTATTACTAGAAATGCAATTCCAGAAAGTGACAACTATTTAACTGCATACTTATAGCATATTTTATTTATATTAGCAATTATATTTTTTGCATGATACAATCTTATTGCATAAAACTAAAGTAGAATCTAGTTCAAGGTTGGATTCTTTTGAAAAAAGAAAATTTCAGGTTCGAGTCTTGATAGCTTTAAATAAATATGTATACCGATAGCATTGTTTTCATTTTGAATTTATTTATTTTTGTTGCCGCAAATAGTTTGAATTTTAAAAATACGACACGAGAATAACTATTTTGATAATGAAATAATTGCTGCTCAACCATTTATCTTTCTAAAACTTACTTTTTCAAATAATCCAAAATTATAAAATATTTTATAATTTGTAATTAACAAATTATAAAATATTTATATTAATAAAATACATATTATAATATAAATATTTGAAAATATTTGTGTTTATATTTTATATTAAGTTTTATAATTTTCAAATAATAAAACTGAAATACTTGAAAAATCACTGTTATGCATAACTGAATGTATTGTAACCTCTAATTATAACTTAAAACTACCCATAATTCTAATCATAATCTAAGTCTACCCATAAATTTAACAATAACCCTGTAAAAATTAATCAAGAACATTATTCATTACTGTCGGGAATCTTGCTCGCAATCTTTCTATACGCATCCCAGAGTGATTACCGCTATACTACTGACAAAAAAGTTTGTTTTTAATGAAAATTAGTTTTCAGCATTTGCCATAAAGTCTATGTTCCAATTTGGGTTACAGCCTATTGTAACGGATGTAAGACTTCAAATAAATGCACAGAAGAAAAATGAAAAAATCAATATCAGAGCACTGCAAATCATGTGTTAAATGTCTTCGTATCATATAAATTTTGAGATGATTAATTCAGAAGCTAAAGTGTCCATATTTGTTATACTGATACGTTAAAAATAGCTTATTATTAGAAAGATTTATGCATCGTAATATAACGGGTTATTATTTCTCAGGATTTTTGAGTACAATGGACAGTCAAGCATCAGGAAATTATGCGCTCTTTGATCAAGTTGCTGCTCTGATTTGGATCCAGGAAAACATCAGAGTTTTCGGAGGCAACCCAAGCGAGGTCACGCTTCAAGGTCACGGGTACGGAGCTGCCATGGTCAATCTACTTATGATGTCTTCCATCGCAAAAGGTAGCTGATAATTATTCCGTATATTACTTCAGTAACGCAAGCTTGTATATTAAGATTAGTCATGTTTTGACAAATCAAAGTAATAAACTAAAAAACTTACATGTAAACCAGTACCGTTATAGCAACAATAACATTAAAATTTCATATATGTTCATTTAGGTATTTTTTATTTTATTGAGGTAATAATAAAAAGAATCGCGTTTATTAATTGCTTATTTCAATTAGGTAAAGCTGAATAATAATTACAGAAAAATTTGAAAAATTAACATTTCAAGGGACACATATTTAATTTGTTATCGATTTACTGATATGCATAAATATACATATATAGTCACCGTAGTAATCACTGCATTAGTCACTGTATTAATTATAGCCTTTGGGAAAATATTAATTCTTTTGCATTTATGCCGTTTATTCATTTATTTAACACTAACGTAAAAATAGTGGTAGTAATTGAAAATATGTTCAAATATTAAATTGTGACTGCTTTGCGAATAAAGATGTATGGTGTATACTTACATTATAGTCACTACACTACTACTATACACTTCTATACTACATTATAGTCAGCAAAGCTGTATCAATTTTTTTATATCTACAGAATTCTTACATCATTTGAATTTTACTTATCGAATAAATGCTATGAGCAATGCAGCATGTCGACTAAATGGTATAAATGAATACGCGGTGAGCAAATGCAAGCTTAGGAAAAAAGGCGAAATAAAATAAATTGGTATTGGAAATTAATTTTGACAACATTCATGAATTATGACAAATCTCATATAATATTCTTTGAATTTTCTCATTACCTAACGTTCATTTTTGTCGATTTCAGCCATTGCTTTACAAAATACGCTACTCGGTGAAGTTTTTTCTATTAGAAAAACAATTAAGAAGGTGTAAGATACACAACTCTCATCAATCTCATTAAAATTATATTATCCTTCAAACAACTACTTCAATTCAAGATTTAACTCATTATTGTGGTTTAATAACAAAAATGTGTTCTTCTTTTCATATTACTCACAAAAAGCGCAAACATGATCAATCATTATATCCTGAAATTGTGAATGCCGCCATTCTTATTAAGACAATTTAAGCTGTAGAAAAGCGAAAGATTCACGGAAAATAGACACGCTAATAATAAAATGTTAAGCATTTGAGAAATGTTAAGCATTATAGATAAAATAATATCAGTAACGGTAAGTATAATCTAACTTTTTTCTGCGACCGTTTAATGCACAGTGATGTAGACAAGTAAATTCAATGTTTCCCTAGTTGTCCCAATGACACTGCAAACCGTCAGATCACTGAACGGTAAATACACTTGGGAGGCGCTAGTTTGATGTGCACCAATTCTCTTAAGCAAAATAGTCATTCTAAAGATTTGATCTCTCCTAAGTAAAACTGATATGGATGGTATCATCCTTTAAATACATGTTTTATGCAAAGACATTAAAGGATAAAAAATGAATGAATGCGTTGAATATTTAAGTCCAGTTATATTATCTTACTGTATCAGCTATTGAATAAATATGTAGCCTGTTGATTATCAGAACTGTTAGTTCATAATATACTGAATATTAGAATTAATCAGAGATGATCCTATTAAAATAAGCATTGAAAGAGCACGTTACATGAAAGTTTCGAGAACTTTTAAATTAGCAGAACATAGGCTTTCCTATCGTGTGATTGTAAGCTAAGCAAAAGCGTCGCACGATGACGTCGAGGCAAGTAATGAACCGACAAAAGTGCGTTATCCGGCGTGTCACGACCCGAGTAGTGATACCTACGGGATGCAAATAGGATTCGCTCAGAGAAATACAGATGTGAAGGCAAGCAGTTCGACAGAATTACAAGAAATCGATTGCTCATTATTCCGCTACGCAACCATACGTCTGCCGAGAAGGCGCAAGGAAAAGATTGAGACAGAGAAAATAATAGCAATGATATTGACGAAGTTTATATGTGATTGTAGTTTATATGGTCTACATATGCGATTGTATTTTTCAGTTTTATGTGGCTTATTGTTGTTTCATGCAATCAATTGATTGAAAAAGAAAAGTTTTTCTATTTATTTCAGTTATATTTGAATAATATGAATAAAAAATCTAAAATATTGAAGAATTACAAATTCTATAGAAAAATTAAAACAAATCTTTTGCAAAAATATTGAAAAACATCTTTAAAATTTAAACAAATTAAAGAAAGATAAAAAAAGTTATATTATTATTATTTATATTAATTGTAAGTAATTATTAAATAGACACGTAGTCATGGATATGATTCTATAATAGTGATACACCACAGAATTATCATAATTTCTATCAAATAGACAGTATTAGACGCTGCGATTTTGAGTAATCTTAGGTTGTTGGAATTGATATTATTATGCTGCATCTGTTAATAATGACAAAGTTTCTATTACCACTCGAAATTGAGTTTTAGTTTGTAATTTGTACTGTAAATTGTAAACAAAACTGCATGTCTATGTCTCACTGAGTATTTTATATGTTTGCTCTTTATGCCTTGTTGTCACTATTCAGGACTATTTCATCGCGCTATAATCCAAAGTGGCTCAGCACTTAGCCCTTGGAGTATTGTGAGTGATCCTTTGCAGTATACCCGGCAGCTTTCTGATGCTCTCAACTGCTCTGCCCACTGGAATATGTCTCCTTTGTTGCTACATTGCCTTAAAAGTCTTCCATATCAAGATCTGGTATCTATCCATATCAAGAGTCCTCGTTATCTCAGTGCATTCGGACCAACAATTGATCATAGAAGTTTCCTTACTTCTGATGTCCGGCATGTTTTATCAAGCAAGCCTACAGAGTCATTCTTTCATAACATTAATCTGCTAATAGGCTTTAACTATTACGAAGGTTTATCAGAACTGCGGCAGCCATATATCGATGAAGGTTTGACATTTGATGTAATGAGGAAAGAAGTTAAGTTGTTGGTGGATGCTGAGTTTCAATATCACAGAAAGGCAATCAACGATATACTCTTGCATCAATATCGTAATTGGGACAAACATCAAGATGACTCAGGTATGTCAAGCAATAAGTTTAATTAATAATTAATGACAACTTTTGGCCAATGTTATATCAACTTGTACATCATGCTCTTCTTGTTTAATTCATTATTAATGAAACTTTATAAAGTGTCCTCATTAATTTTACCGCTTGGCATAAATAACATATATTTTATGTTGTTCAATGCCTGGTAATGTAGAGAGAACTGTTTTTTACTACATTTTTTTATTTTCATATAAGTTTTAAATAAATTTATTATTAAATGATTTTTTTTGTTATTACATGTTTCCATAGCTATGAAAATTATTAAGCGTGTACTAAAAAATAATTATAATTAAAAACTAAATTAAATTCGAATTTAAATTTAATTAAAAAAATAAAAAGTGATTTGCATAAACGCCAGCGACTAAGCCTAGATAATTATAATATTATAACTTCATTTTCAAATAACTAAGTTAACCTACTGTTAATAAAAAAATGTTTATTTATCCTACAAATACTTTAGAAATTAGAATTTAGAGATCATACTGCTACGCTATTTACTTGTTTAATTAAAATTTAAATCACTATTTATAACCATGACTAACAAAATAGTTCATTGTAGCAAAGGTATTACAATCATTTTTAATTCTAAAACAGCAGATTAAATTTTTTTGTTAAGATCTTCACTAAATGAGTAGTGGATCCAGGTCATCTAGTGAGAGTTGGATCATGTTTGCAAGCCGCCTTCCCCTCCCCCCTATTATTTCGTTTTTAGTTAATATTAAAAGTATAGAAGAGCTTTCTGCTAATTCTGGAAATCACAGGTCGATTTTGTGTTTAAAATTGTTACGACCATCAACCACCAAGCAAGTAGATACAATTTTAAGTTATTATATAATAAGCCTAGTTTAAAATTGTAATTTACAAACTTGTCTCATGACATTAAGTTTAAAGCTTTTGAAGATTGCATCAACTAATGAGTTAAAGTATATGAAGACTGTTTGCCATTTGAGACAGTTAACAATTCTCCCATTATAGGGAATGGGGTGATCGCCCTAAATACCACCCTCTTATTAATCCGCTATGGCTCGAAATGAAAATTATTACCTTCGAATTTATAAGTGCAGCGCCATAATTTCTGATTGAGGTAGACAATTTAACTCAGAAATATCGTTACTTGAAGGCTTAAACTACAATAATACAAATTATTGTCAGGTATAAAGATAATCGAAATGCAGGATCCCCCTATTATGGCTTGTAATATAAGTTACGGATTTGCTAAGAGCTTTGAAAGACATATCCAGTTGAAATATCCAGTTGACAGTATGATGTTAGTTGACAAAAAGTCGATGAAGATAATATATATTCAAAGCAGTCGGTGTGAATCATTAAAGCGAAGCAAATTTCCATATCAACTCATGCGATTGGAATACAGCGCGCTAAAAATATTAGCATATAGTCTGTTAATTGCAGTTTTTTAATGTTCTAAATGTTGTATTAGTTATTTCTTAAATTAAAGCATCAGAAATTATTGATTTGAGCTTTTTAACTAAGGTTAAAAAGCTCAAACGAATCATTAACGTACTCAAATATTCATCAAGATAAAAATACACTAAGCTTGTATACATAAAATACCATACATTCAAGCGTATGTTCTACTGAAGAAAGGTCGTGAGGTGTGATATTCTCCGTGACAAAAATAATGCTTCTTCAATAAACTGTTCCTCATAATAATTACATACATAATTCTTTATAACAAAATAAAAGTTGTATATTAAATGCAGTGAGTTAGTATTACAAAGAAATTAATTATAAATGTAATATAACGTTAAACTACTGACGCCATATATCACTCTAATAATAATTCTTAAATAAGATAACATATGTCACTTCAGATGCAATACAAAACAGAAACAGCCTTATTGAACTGCTCGGCGACGCTCTGCGTGTAATGCCTTTGTACGACTTACTGCGGCATCACTCGGGAGGACCTTCAAGCGCTTATCTCTACTGCTTCAACTTCACGACTTCTCGTTTGTTGGAAGGAGCCACCCGTCGAGCCCCTACTGGTCCCGGGTTCGGTAACGACCTCTTCTATATCCTAGGATCTCCAATCTCTGACAACGTCGACCCTTTTCCGTATAGTAAGCACTCTAAAAGCGATAGAATGTTCACAGAAGTAATCATGAAATACTGGGCTAACTTTATCAAAACTGGGTAAATGCATAACTTATTATTTTTCCTATGCCCATATGCTAAAATTATATTCTTTTTTTATTTTTTTTTAAATATTGCTTTAGCCTGCAATAAATCAAAGTTTTTTGACGTTTGTGGTAGTGATTAGCTCCCTATATAACTATAAGATTCCTGGTTCGCAATATATTGCAACTTGCTCTAAACATTAATAACAGATATTTTCAAACCGTGTCAGAAAAAACTGAAAAATAATATGACAGTGCATATTCGATGAATTATGTTAGTCTGCCAATAATTTACATCTCGTGTTTAAATTGAAATCGACATCTTTGTTATCATTTTGAACGGATGCTAGTCTATTCCTGTATACTCACTGACTGAAACTGAAAGAAATTAAATGGTCGTCATGTTTTCTTTGCAGAAATCCAAATGATATTCCAGATGATAATCTTCAAACAAGAAAGTTGCGAGGAAGATCTTCCGATGAATGGCCTGGATTCGATTTAGAAAATCAGGAACTTTTGCTGCTAGGTTTGTGTGTTCAATTTTTAAAACTTGTCAATGAAGTTTACAGTATGAACGCTGCACTGGTGCTTTCATTTAGAAGCATGAGAGCTTTGAATTCTCTTTGAGCGTCCTAAGCCCCTTGAAAACTCGACATTTTTAAAAATAATTATATTAATGAAAAATTGAATACGAAATTTAACTCGATTTAATTTAAATTGCCAGGAGAAATATGAACGATACATTATGTACAATCATTGCTCTAATTTCTGACATAAAAGCTATAAAACTGGATAAAAATATAATTGCTATATTTTGTATTTTAATATATTGAAGAAATGCTGCATTTTAGAGATAATGCTTTCTGTTCATTAATATACAATATTATACATACATTATATATATTCAATTTTCTATTGCTAAAATGTAATTAGGATACTTAGTTATATTCGTTAATTGTGCAGTCTAATTAACAGTTAATATTTAACCGTTAACTATCATACACAATTAACAGTTAAGTATTAACTGTAAATTAGTATTAGCTACTAGAAATGTCATTAATTTATGCAGATAAGAATTGATTGCAGTAAGAATTTAAAACGACACAAATTTATATTAATTAAATGTATCATGCTAGCCCTTAAAATAATTTCATGATGTAAAAATCTGTAAAGCAACTAGTCTTGCTTCATACATGAGCTGATTAATGACCACACGAATAAATCCTGCATTACAAAGCAGCACATTTGCTCGTTATCATAAACAGACATTTTAATTGGATATTTAATTATTAATTATTTTCAAAGAGAATCGGGAAACATTGTCCTATTACTTGCTCGCAACTGAGTTTTTCTTTAAAAATAAAACCCCGAAGTCTGATGAATTTTTCTCATTGTCTGCGAATTTGTCCCTGATGTGTTCTGGTATTTGTCTTAAGCTTGTCCTGTGATTGCTCATATTGGTTTCTTTATTACCTATAAATTCTATGATAAGACAATCATTGGCTTGATAATTTTTTAAAGGGTGGGTCATACCAAAATGGGACAGCATGATAAAAGTGGGGGGATGTCTTTGAAATTATGATAAAAGTATAATAAAATGGATTGTAATATCCGATTATTATAAAGGAACGTGTAAAACAAATATAGATTAATTCAAATTGAAATCTACATTGGTAAAATTTATGTCGAATCTATATTGGTGAAATTTTAAATCAAATAAAAAAAGTATACACAAAATTCAAAACAACTGTAGTAGAACATATAAATGTGAGAGAGTTGCATTTTTTGCAGCTACTTGTATATAATATACAATATGCATATATTGTGGACTATGTAGCACTTCTAACTTTGAAACTGATCAACATTAATTAAAATATATTTATATGAGTTTATCTCAGTGATGTTATTATTCACTGGGATACGATATGCTAGAATTTATAAAAAAAATGTTTCGAAATGATGCATTTTTAAATTAATAAATACCAGTGATAAAGGATAAAATTGATAACGTCGTCTGTCAACGTGTATTCGAACACCACTCCTTCTGATTAGTGTAGCGTTTAGTAGTAATTTATCATCCGTGTAGTCAGTACCATGATAGAACCTGAATGCAATGATTGATACGACGTCAGTAACGATGACGATATATAGCATTTTTATGCAAATACAATTTTCTTGGTTGTATACCATATTTTGTGCAATTGATATTTTGCATTTTTTCTACTGAACCAAAAATATAACGTTGCCAACTACCTACAGCCGGGCTGTTTGATGCATTCCAATCTGACATCGATGTCAATATAGTGCTGCCCTTGTCTCATAATCTTTATTCGTTTGTGGTCTGTTTGCTTCGAGTACTTTTATGATCCATTCTGATTTTCGACATTCTGCATCTCGACACGAACACAGAATGTAGCAAACCAGTAGGCGCCAATGTCGTGACCCTAGGAGCATTGAGAGCGTGAGTGATGATCAGAGATAGCAAGAGATCACGACTGATGACGCGTCGTCGTCTCAACGCGACCAACTGACAGAACAGCATTGGTCCAACTTCTTATCGTATGTGTCATGGCTATAATACTACTTTCTATTTGACACTGATTCGATATAGCATAGGACTACGCAGAATCCAGGACATCTGAAAAATTTTAGGAGAGCTAAGAGGCTTCCTTAAAAAATATTTTTTTGATCTTTACTGAGCTGGCAAGGGGAATCATACTATAAAACCGAAATCTTTAATAGCTGGATATTTCATTTATGGATATATAATTGTTACTAGTATTTTGCAATTAGATTAAAAAATGGATAGGAGGCTGTCGTCTTATCCCCATCCTCATAAAATGTTTCAGTATAGTATACTTACTATACATATATACCTAAGTAAAGGTTAAATGGGTCTGATTTGATTATATTTAAATACATTAATGGCATTTTTGTTCTTTTAGGCAAATGTTTGGATTTTGAATTATATTTGTTCAATCTTCTTTCAATGATTTTTGGCAGAAATCATTAGCGTGTATCTAAACGTAAATCCATGAAGACCTTAAGTCTATTTGTAATCTAAATGTTTGTTTTATTTTTTAACGATTTAGCTCCAGATATTTAAATAAGCATTCATTTTATTCCATAAAAATCAAATTAAGTGGATAATAAAAATCCTTGTTATTTAAACACATTATAATAACGAAAATTTTATATCGTTTTATAATACTGTCTAAAATAATTTAATATAATTAAATGTGTCAGAAACGCATCAAGCATTTTAAGTTAGACTGGATGTACACTGTACAGTATTGTTATTATACATTACGAGAATGTTGCAATTTATGAGTACATCAGAGATACATTATTTATATAAAATAATACTTATGCACAACAGGCCTTACAATGAAGACACATCGCTTTATTAACTTTCACACAAAATGTTCGAATGAATGTAAACTACATTTTCAAGATTCTTTCCGCGAAAGCTATTCTTTGTGCAATCGTAAATAATAATCCTCTCTGAACGTAATTACATATGCGCGATAATCGCTTAGTTAATGCGGCCGTGACTTCAGGGTCACCAGCAATGTCATTTGTGGGTACTGGACTCGCATGTGCGCTTTTGTCGTATATCGTCCTTTATTTGGTTTATTAGTTCCTTGCATACAAAATGCAGACGACTTCCATTGACTTAATTGGACCATGTACAATGTACATTGCACAACTGTCGGTAATAAAATATGACACTGCGAATATTTATAAATAAAAAGATGATCGAACGATGTTAAGATTTTTGCGTTGATTGGTAGGCAAAGAGTTCAGGACTTGTATGTAAAAGCTGCTGTTAAGATTTTACAATAAATACCATTGTCTAATTTTTTTTCAAAATAAGTATACTTAGGTGTACATTATTATTAACATTTTATCACTTTTAGTGTTTACTAGTAAAAATTTATAAAACAATCTTTTATTTCACATAAATATAGTATAATACAAAAGAACAAAAATTAAATTAAGAGAGACAATAATATTTTAATTCATTCAATAAGTTTATCGCATATGGACATCCATGTTTAATAGACGCCTCTCAAGCTACATGACGTTTATTGTCAAAAGTAAAGTTCAACAGTAAGAGCCAAGCATCCCATGATTCTTCTACCTAAATTGCTACCATGCACTTATCTGCAATACGCTTAAGGATCATGCAATGACAATGTAGTAGCTTCAAAATGTGCTATAATAAGCTTTTAAAATTACAGTTCAAATATCAGCAGGAGGCCTAGTATCGTAATATGATCTAATACAAAAATCAAAAGTATTTAACAAAAATAGTAACAAATTATTCTCGGTCATTGACATTTTTTTTATAAGAGACGACTTGGTAGCAATCATCCATAACATTGGCACTGCTTAACAATATCATTGCTTGTCTCTGTGTATTGTTTCAGCGTAAAACCTCCAGGCCATGTGTCAGAATGAGTCTTGCAATTGATGATATTAATTGTAGTGAATTTGAAGTGCTACTGAGATTTTCGTGGTTTCATTTTGCTTTGACTAAATCACAATGCATAGAAATTTCTATCAGACTATAAATAGTAAATACCAAAATATCAGTTCCGTACAAACTTTTGCTTATTTGCACAGCGTAGACAGTCGCTGCCGCGACTCGAGAAGAAAAGCGAACGTGTTCGTTTCTCTTCTCGAATCGCGGGGCTAGCCGCGCGTCTTTTCGAACCACGAAGCAAAACGAACATTGCTGTCAGCATGAAGATATTCACACCTGCGACCGTCGCCCAACGGAGCGCCCGACAGAGTCCCCGACAGAGCACCCGACATTTTCGAGTCGCGGGTCCAGTCGCGGGTCGAGCGCCGGACAGAGTGCCCGGTGTGAACCGTGTTTTATTCGTACAATATGATCGAAAGTACCTAAACACAATCTTTAGGTCTATTCTCGATCAAATTATGACATTGACATTTCATACGCTACACTTCTACTCCCAACTACGTGACTTGAAAACTACATTGTAACTATTGCACTCACAAATTGATACCAATACTCAAATATTAAATTGATTTGGATTCAGAAGTTCATATTTAAGGTCAATCGATCACCAGTGGAATAAGAGTTTCAAATATTAAAAATGTCATTCGATCTGATCATCGATTTTGGCCCCCCAAAATCCAACTCCACTTCCACGTAGTGGGGGGTGGAAACGATTTGGAATTCATTCCAAATCGGCCAACGGAGCGCTGGTTCAATCCCCAAAGAGGGGCAGCTTGTTTGCCGTAAGCTGCGTCCCGTGTCGAGGG
>JAQIXG010004989.1:0-12054 GCA_034700105.1 Oconnorella tubifera | reverse complement strand
GAGCAAATTGTGACGCAGGTGACGACCAGCACTGCGTTTGCAGGTCAAACCATGATGACCCAACTTGTCAACTGGTGACAAGTTTATTTTAATTGTTTACTCATATTACCTTCACTGCAGTAATTTTTGCACAGCAGGCTTTAAAATTCATTAAATCTAAACTAATGGTATAAATGAAAGCATCTATTCTAGAATAAAAGAATAAAATAGTGTTTTAAGTTGTGATAATGTTTTTTATATAATATATTTAACTGTTCGTTTATTATATAATTAAATCGGCTCCTTGATAAACTAAATTCAATGAGAAGTAAGTTCATAGTAAGAATATCAAACATTTGTAATTATAATAAGCATAATAAACTAGTCGTATTTACTAGCAAATGCTAACTTCTTAAGACTTTTAATTGTATATTATTTCAATAGGGACTATTTAAACTTATATCTGTTGTAGACATTTCGAGCAATTGACATTGCAAATTAAATATGAATTCAAAACATTAACAGTTGTGTTTTTGCTAAAATTTAATGCAGCTTTTACATGAATTATATCTAGCAATAGATGTTAGTGAACTTTATTGACTAATTCTATTTTAATAGTGCTGTTTCATCTTACTGGAGTCAAACTCGAGATCTTTTAAGTGCAAGGCCGATTCTTTAACGAATGCTCTCATCTCAAACTTAAATCTTATTAATGACAAAATACAAAGTCGTCTTATCGTCATCATCTTTAAAATAAACGTTGTCTACTTTATCCTTGGAATTATACTCTAATATCGAATATTCAATCAGCTAACCTTTAAAATTCTGGATATTTTAATTGGATTTTTGCAAGTCATTGTACTATCACGCGATGAAAACTTGCGGATCAGTTGCTATTTTAATTAAAATGCAGTATAGGGTTCCTGGTTGATCTCTATTTCTTACAATATTGCTAACTAATCCAATTATTAAATAAGATGAAATAACACGCCTTGTACTTTAAATTGTGGTTTTTAACTTGTCTGTGTTGCTTTTGTTATCGAATAATGTGATTTTTAATTACAAAAGATATCATATTTGGATTATTGTTTTCTAATAGAGTAAGAATTAAAGATTATAATCAGTATCGGACTGAATAGAATAAGTATTTAATAGCTTAGTTTTATTTAGAATCTCGTTAAAATATTCATGCAAGTCTTTTGTGAGTCTTTTTTAAGAACGGTGGATAACAAGATAACAAGAAGAGAGGGAGCTAATTATATTTCATCATTTGGCTATAGGGAATCCTTTTGGTCGAATTATGATATAGAATTATATTAAAATAAAGATCAGAGTAAGATTAGGTTAATGATTGTTGCTCATAGAATGTAGTTATTTGAATAAAATTTACTTAAGGGGCGGAATTGGTTAATAATTACGCCTAGTTATAGTTGGTTGTACCTATACTCATACATACACATAAGTCATTGACAAAAATTAAGGCAGAATATAAACAACTTCTTTGAAGTTCCTCTGTTAATACTAAACAATCTTCAACTTTCAACCGATGATCTAGGATAGGGCCTAGTCGTTTAGTTTAACAATGCCAGCATCTGTTTTGTAATATAACGAAACCCTTGTGATTTAAGAACATGCTCGGTAACTAATTGCATTAGAATAAGTAGTATTTCTATAACCAGGCATACTTTTTTACCAGCATTTTTGTTAACATTAAGTTATTCAACTAGCTAAATACGTGTCGTTAAGTATTAGTTTAAACTAAGAGAGTATTGTTTATATTAGTTTTAATTCTAACTGATAAACAGAAGTTGAATCGTATACTAATATACAAAATAATAATGATTTTTATTGACATTGGCAACTTGTCAAAGGGGCGGAGTTAGTTAAAAACGATTCCTAGCCGTAGATTCTTTTGATTTGTAATTCACAGCTAAAGATCAAATGAATAGTGCAGAAAGCTCAAAGGATAATAGAATATGAAAAATTAAGCATCACATATTTTACTCATATACTAAAAGGTATATCATTGATATTAATTCCTCGTAGTATAGTAAAATATACTGAAATCAATTGTCCTAGTAAAAGAGTTAATTGAAATGAAATTCTATAACAAAATACTGTATTTTACTATTCTGATTGAAAATAAATATTTAGCAATTCCTTTATTTCATTACTTACTTTTACAGCCTATATCCTTAATATTAAGAACAGTATCAAAGTTTATCACGAACCATTATTGATTATGATCTCGCTGATGTCGTTGTTTGTTAAATATCATTGGCACAGGCAGTGAGTGATAAAGCTCAGTTGAATAGTTTTACTATATTTCCGGAATAAAATAATATTACATTTTAAAGTATATGCATAAATATTGAATAAAAAATCGAAATTCTTTTTTATATATGGCTTTATCTTGAATGCTTCCCGTAATTCAAAAATTAATATTTTTTGAAAATAAAAAAACGGTAAATGCCTAAATTATTTTATCAGAGTTACGATTGTAATTTTGCAAATATAGTAATGTTGTATATGTAATAAACTTGTTTTTTGTCTTTATTTTTAAACAGCGTTTCTCACTGTCATAATTTGTTCTATTGTAAAAAGTCATGCAATCGGAAAGTGTTTCTGAATCTATTCGCTGCCAGAAATTTGATTATAATTTAATATATAATCAATCAGTATCGACAATGTTGATGTTTTGTAATAATTGTCCCGTCATGAAATTGTAATCATTATTTGCCCTAAGCGACCTCTCAGTAAGAATCGTACACGTTTCGAAAGTATTAATGATATCTTAATTGCTGCAATTAAACGATACAAAGTAGGGTAATGATTAATTTATGAGTAAATTATGACAAAACAATTAATTTGCTTTAAAATGTTATTATTAAAAAACTATAAACATTCCTCTTTTTGTTGCGAGAGTTTCTTAAGACAATCAACACGCGTGCAGTTAAGAATTAATTTTGGATTTTCAACAGTAATGCGGCGAATTTATAATATATCTTTTACAGTAATAAAAACATATATAATTTTAAAATAGTTTCATTGAGTATTGAGTGAACAAAACTATTTAATTGATTCAATATATTCATTCGAGTTTTTTCTAGTTTATATTATACTTCTCATGCTACTCTCAACAGTTTTTCGACTGTGTTATTTAATCAACATGTTTCATACCCTGCAATTTCTATTCTATTCACATAATCTCAGAATTTTACAATGTTTTTTGTATACTCAATCAAATAGAGCCACTTATTGCTACAATTTACACGTTAGATTATTATGACAGCAAATAGACATCAAAGATTCAGTCAAATATTATGCGATTTCCGACAGAATTGGTAGCAATAACGTTTAGATAATAAATGATCATTTCACATTGTTAAGCTTTTGGCTTTGTATTCTCAATTTCTTCTAGGTAATAAAAATGTAAACTGTTTGTCAGACATTTTATTAACGAACATTGATTCATATTTCTGATTTAGCATAAACTTGTCATATGCATATTATACATTGTTGTCAAATGCCAATGAAACTCGTTACTAAATTAATACAATACTATTTATTAAATTTTAAAAGTCTATTTTGATTTATATTTAGGGTATATCAGTATCCGTTTCGGTACTGACACTGACTGTCATTTCAGTCGAAAGATTCTTCGCTATTTGCTATCCGCTACGTGTACGCACTACAGTACGTAGAGCTCGCACCATCATCTTTGCGACTTGGGTGGTCTCGTTTCTTATTCTCTTGCCTGATGTCATAGCTCTTGACCTTCACCGCAAGTTTGACCCCGAATTGACAGAGTTGCTGACCATCTGTAAACCTAAATGGGACAATCTTTATCAGGTTAGAATGAAATATGATTCCTTGTTTGCCACGGTACGGTATACTCTGTTAATTTCTAACTATTAGAACATTAATTTATATTATATTAGTTAAATTAAGTTATGTTATATTAGTTATATTCTAATATATTTTTAATATTCTTTTACATTTGAGATTTAAAGATATAAGCTGTCATAGTGTGCATTATTTATTTTGTGTTATGTTTATATCTTCTGTTGATACCCTTGCGTATAATAAAATTATTTATTTAAAGTATTCTAATTAAAATATTATACCTTTGAACTTATTAAAACTGTTAACATAATAGCTTTTGATAGTAATTTTGTATAATATACAATATATGTATAAATATAATATATGGTGAACACTTACAAAGTTGCTATGATATGTATGTTTGTAATTTTTGTACAATATTACTTTGTTTTATTCTGTTTTTTTTGTGCTGCTACACTTTCTGTTTGAAATAAAGCTTCACATAACAGAGAGTACCTCCAAGTTACAATCCATTATTGTCTAATTTGTTGAAATCGTAGCTTTAATGAAAAGAGTAGATCGCGTTTGATGATTATTAAAATTTTACTAAGACTTTGATTAAGAGTTTATGCGAGATTTTTAACAGAATGTTTACAAATAATTTGACCATACTACATTAATCTGACTGGGCCAGGTGTCCGGTTTGATAACTCATAAAGATGTCGACTATAGTCCACGATTCCATAAATCTATGAAACTTAATTTATGTAATCTTTTCATTTATCAAATAAATGATAGAAAAATACCAAAAATAATTTAACGCGAAAAGAAACATAGATAGGTAAATAAACATTTCAGTATAAACTATTGATATAGTCAGTTTGCTGTATTCTCACTATTTAAACTCGATTGTAAAGGTTAACCTTTCTGAATAATGATATCGATGTTTTTAATATAAGACGCAGAGAGAATTCTATTATCATTATAATCAACTTCTTGTAAATTATTGAGTAGTTTTCTGAGAAAAACTTGATTAATTATTAAAACGTTATTCGAATGTATGATTTGTTAATATGGAAATTAATCACACAATATGTCTGCATTTTTATATGATATCATCTAAATTAATCAAACCTCTGCAATAAGTTGATATCTTTAATTGGTAAATAAATTCTATTTAGTTTCAATTAATTTAATAAACTAAACAGTTTCTAAATCCAGGAAGATAATTGTAAGATTTGAACAAATTGAGAAAAATAACGCAGTAATTATTAATAACAATTAATAATTAATAATAATTAATACTGATTAATGTTGAAACTTATATTTAATGTAAAATGTAAATTCTTTACTTTTTGTCATGATTTATTTCTAATTTTTACATAACTAAATCCTAGAAATTGTTTTAGCTACAAGAGTCTGAGTAAAATTAACCATTTATCGATTTGCTAATTTTAATTGTATATTTTTTATATTTAACAGGCAGGTTATCAGGTATTCCTTATACTGGCTCTGTTCATCATACCATTCTGCGTCATGGGAGCCGCTTACACTACCATTGCTATCTTCCTATGGAGTAGTGTTGTCCCTTCAGAAACCATGAGATTATCATGTAAGATAAAATAATTAATTAGTTATAAACAATTCAAATACAACTCTTTGGGACAGTTTCCCAAGCCACTTTTGACTTATTGGTTTTTTAGTTGAGCGTTTGTCAGCATTTTTATTTGCCATGAATATTCAAACTTCTAATTTAAAAAAAAACTGTTAATATGCTTAGTAATGACTTATTTATTTATAATTATAAACAATGTTGTTTTATAAAAACAATTTATGTATAACTCTTAATATTTTTCTACTTTATTCTAAAAAAGTGCAAGTTATAAACATTTCGATCAAGAATGCTTTTATTTAAAAGCTTGAAAATAAATTAATCAGATATCTTAGAAATTTTTACTTTTAAGCGATTATATTTACCTTCATTTTTATGTATGCATTTATATGCTATAACTTTTAAGCGTCTGTGCGCTATTATTTTATTTGCAATGTTCGCTGGAATTTGTTTCTGGAAAATATAAACATATTGAGCACAAATCTGGAACAAAAATCTGAAACATTTTCCAGATTCTATATGAAAATCTGGATACAAACAAACAACTAACTTATAATTAGAATATAACATCAAGTTAAAATCTAGATTTCCTTATGTAAATATACAGTCGACAAACTATACACCAAGCTACATAGTGCAGAAATTATTTTAACCGCTTTGTTAAAAGTTATACTTAATGCAAATCAGATAAACCAAGTTATGTATATCATCATTATAACATTACAATAACATATAAAGTCACAATTTTAATATAAAATGACCAGTAAACAGTATATAACATAATAAAAATGAAGTATAATGTGCAAAGTGTGCTTGTTCCAGCTTGTTCCACCAGGCGTCAGTCAGAGTATGTGAGCGAAGCCAATAGCATATCAGGCGACACGAAGCCCATCATTATTTGTCGACGCAATGCTGCTAAGATGCTTATCGCTGTCGTGGTAATGTTTGGCATTTGTTACTTGCCAGTTCATCTTCTTAACATTCTAAGGTAAGATAGAATAGTAGGATTCATTCAAAAGATTGTATTCACTTGTTTTCTTTATTGAGCGAGAAGTAAATAAATCCTGGTCATTTTAATAGCTAAATGGTTCCTTTGAACAATTTAGCACAATAATAGTGCTGAATTGTTATTTTTTACTAACTTCAACACTAAAATAACTTTAAATGTTACTTTACACTAATAGAATTATTAAGTTAACTTTAATCTTTTCATGGTTAAACGAAAGTTATTAGCACTGGGCTTTATAGTTAGAGAGTCGTAGTAGGTCACTATAAGTCTTTTATTGTAATCTAGTACTTGATATTTTGTAAAATTTGTCACAACATTCAATTTTAACAATTTTAACTTAGTTTGATGGATCCATCAGTAATGTTTATTGCATGGTAAAAATGTTTTAGAAGAACGTTTAGATAATAAAATAGTATCCAGTTGAATATAATAAGCTTTCAGATAACGATTGAATGACAAGCTTTAATTTAGCTGATTGAACATGCCTAGATTTGTCATCACGAAAGATTTTATGGATGAGATGGGAAGGGAGGGGGAGGGGGGTGGGGGGTTGCAGAAGAATGTGGATACCGAGAAAAATATTATTTAAATTTTAAGTTTTATATTATTTGTATTAATTTGTTGTATGTCTCTAATACATATAGGCCTATTTACGTTATCATTAAATATGTCAGTCATTTTTCAAAATGACTGAAATTGAGCAAAATTTGTAGACTAATATTGTTCATTGAGAATGTTGTAATGTATAATCGTTAATAAATTTAACATTTTTTTATTTGTTATAGAATAGTAGGCTTTAGTAGGCTATACCTTCATAATGAATTGAACTTAAAATAATCCTAGTCTAAATCTTTACTAAGGGTTTTATTCTGTCATTAAAACTCTAAAGCTTTAAATACAATACGACACGCACTGTATTTTGTACCAGTTTTAGACAATATTTGTTTATTTTAATACCGGTAACTGATAAAACTCTAATTATAAGCCAGTTCGCATTATTATGTCATAAAAAAATGGACGGCTGTCGTTTTAATATTTATACGGCTTCTGCGTGCAATTCAGAACATTGGTTAACTAATGGCCGGTTCTAGGAAGTGTACATATAGAATTCATACATATGTACCAATTTCTTAAAATTTTGTTAAATCACACAAGGATCTTATATTCAGCACAATGCCTTCATGTTTAGCAGCCATGAAGTTATTATTATCAAATGATATCATTTTCCTGCTTTCTCACTTTGCTTGTAATTAAACTATTAAAACCCTTAAATTCAATTTCTTGAATTTTTCGTTAATGCGTAATTAAAGCCTTTGGGCTTTTATGATCTCAATATCAAGTTGTTCAGCGTGTTCATTTCTTCACTATTTCTTAGTTGCAGAGTGCTTAAAATCCTTGTGTTTAAATCCAGAAATTCTAGGATCGAGTCCAGCTGTGACATTAATGAACTAGAATTGTTTAGATTAATCAACTTTTCGCTTGCATTGCGAAATATTCCGACTTTGTTTTAAAGTAAAATTCACTGAACCAATGCTTCATCAGTTCAATGCCAATGCTTCATCATCAGTTCAGAGAGATTTAATTGCTAGATGTTATAATTTATGAACACGATTCATCAATAAAACCGAAAGCGTGAAGCACTTCTCTAATAAAATAAATTTTAAGGAATCTACAGAAAGATTTTATTATTAATGTAAATATATTAATCTGTTATACGACTGATATGGGGCCATTTAAGAAAAATCAACAATAAATTTCAAGGCCGAATATTGACTTTAATACATTTTCATATTTATCCTTTACAAATTTCTTTTTATTGTTTATTATTTTAAATTTTGCTAAGTTCTCGATTTGTTAAATAAGTTATGTTGCATAATTATGTACGCAACATAACTTACTATGCTTATATAACATGTATCTGTATAATAGAATATTATGGTTTATCTTATATATAATATAAGTGTCTCTGTTATATGATTTTAATTTTCACAAATGCGTCATTAGTTAAAATTTTCTCTAACGTCCAGATTATATTTATTAACACTTTTTTAGGCTTAAATTTCGAATAAAGCGTTTTTACTAAAGGTGCATCTAGTTATTTGAGACACAATGAGAATCATGTTCGAATCTGAGGCCTTTCGATTGTAAGCTTTAGATGTTAATTAAAGTATTAGCTTCATGCTTTCATTATCCTCTGTCGTCAGACCTTTGTTATGTCTAATTAAAATTAAAAATATTAAAAGCAAATAAATGATAAAAATCTAATTGTCTCCTTTCTTTTATTCATTTAGTGTATCAAAACTAGTAGGAAGCTTAAAATTAGACCATTGTTTTAAACACTCAACACCATGGTAATTATTATCAGGATTAAATGTAGTAAAAGTTAAAAATACTGTTAAAAATACGTAAAACTGTTCAAAAATATGTCAGAGTTTTAACATTTAAAATTAAAAACAAATAAAAGTATACAAACGCCGGTAGCTTATAGGTCTACTTTAAATCTAACAAATATTGTTCGTTATTAACACGATACCATTTTTTAATATGAATAAAATATAAAAAATATTCATAATTATACTGATTTTATTTAGAAACTAAGAGATGATGGCATTGTAATCATTCTTTCTGGATATCTATTCAGTTATCAAAAATATTGATGTTTTAAGTTATTTCATATGAAATTATGGCAAAACGATATTTACTCAAGATATGTCGCTATATGTAAACATGTAGGCCTATTTAAAATAACAACACTACTTTTTAAAACAATTCTTTGCTAATTTTGTTAACTTGCAAACAATGTCTACTAAATTATTGAGCCTTCGACATGCTATAATATAACAGCTACAAAAACTTAAATTTAATTTTTAACAATATCATTAAGTAAATCTTAATCAATATTTGGTGATATGTTAAACTAGTTAGAGTTATTTGTTTTATTTTCGTAACATTATAGATATGTCAAAGGCGGATTAGACGATAAGTTGGCAATACAGTTCGCTCTGTTGGCACACTGGCTATGTTACTTCAACAGCGCTATCAATCCAGTCATTTATAACTTTATGAGCGGTCTGTTAATGCTGCTTTTTTGATTTGATTTTAATGTATTTTAGATTTATTTATTTTATATCGATAGCAAATAATACTAGGGGGAGAAAATATTTTATATAATTGAATATAATCTTTCACTACTAGTCGTTTTGTGCTGATGTGACGTTAAGCGACATTGTTTGCATAATCTGTCTAATTTTGCTACACCATGTGTGTGAATTAAAAGTTACATATATAATAAAATTGAATAAATCTAAATTGTACAGCATTGTTTTTATGCAGAAAAATTTCGCAGTGCATTTCGCCACGTGCTATCTTGTAAGCTAAGCCAATCAGATCGTCCCAGTGCACTGCGAGCCAAGACGACCTGGCGCAGATCTCAGCAGACGCACACTCTTAATCAACACGTGGCTGCCCTGGTCTAGCTAGTGTCTGACGTCATAATGTTACGTCACTGAACTATGTTTTATATTGGTCATCTGGTATTTATCACAAAACTGCTGCAGCAAAGCTTCGTTTGTAGTTTACACCGCTTGTGTACAGTGTATATCGATTAAATTTATCATTAAATGGTCCGTCAAATGCAGTCTATACTTCTAAATGAACGTCAAATAAATACAGTCTCTTAAATACAGTCTAATAACAGTAAACCGTTTAGGGTTAGAATTAGAGTTAAGAATGGGGCTGTTATCAGCGGTAACTTAGGATATGTAAGTGACGAGTTAAAGAAATCGATTTTCATCAAGGGGTGAGGCTTGATTTAAAAGATGCCTTCCTGCAGACACATAATCTTTATGATCACTAACGGTAGTGAGTAACTGTCTGTAATATTAATGCGATGATGTATTTTATGACTACAGATTGATGAATAAATGTATGTATATTGTACAAACATGCGTTTTGTGAGGAAGGACCTATAGTAGAGTGCATTGAATTATGATTTTTGTTCATAATTGTACCATAAAATTTGTGCAATTGCTTAATATTTTCTGAAATTATTAAAATGCCATGTAAATATTGATGATTTTGTTTCGTGTAAACATTTGGAATTCAACGTGACTTAATAAATTTCTGCTTATATTCAAGTTATTAAGTTAAAGTTTGATAAAAAAATATATAAACCAAGCTAAAATATTATCTTGAAATGTTAACTAATTGAATTACGACTAATTACATACTACACAGTCTTTGTACTTAAACTTTGTAGCGCTTACTTAATTGGAAATATTAATATCCTAATGCTCAGTACTCTATTGTAGGCTATAATAAATTTCTCTATGATTAGATTATACCAAAATTTCTTAGAACAACCAACAATATTTTGTCAAATTTATTGTGTGACTGTACAATGCACGTTATAATTTGTTTAGAAAACAAGACGAATTTTTAATTTCAGCAACTGGTAGTTTTATTATTTAAGTAATTATAAACAAATTAATTCAATAAACATTGGTTGACAAAACTGAAAGTCTGAGGCAACTTCTATAAGACTACCAACGTATGCGGTTTAAAATTATTCTCCAGTACATGTCATAAATAATTACATACTTTGAGATTAATCAACAATTAATAACATTGTTCAACTTAAGCGTAATCAGTAACCTAGTTTTCAAAGATTAACAAGTTTTTCAGTTTTTCAAATCTTTAGTAATAATTGACCAAGTAACTGAATTGTACAAGGAACAGATACATTTTTCATTTCTCTTTACTTATCTACAGGTTATTTGCATCAAGATATGCTGCGATAATGTTGTATGGATAAGAACTATCTTTCTGATCAGTTTGATGTATATGAAGATTTTAAAGGACTTGAACATCTCGCTTTGGCCTAGAGAGAAATAGAAACATTAGGAAAAAAGTGAATTTTGATTTGACAGCTTATAGCTTTAGTATTGTACTAGTATAAATATTTAAATTACTGAATCAAAATCAAGACAATAATAAAATACATTACAATATAATTTAATCTATAATAAACAAAACACGCAATACAATATAAAATAAAAATAAAAAATAAAGTAAAAATAATATAAAATAACATAGCATAATTATTTTGTATAATATGAGCATAATTCAAATTTAGATTACATTACGATTCAAATAAAAGTGTTTTTGTTGCTTCAAGCCAAATATTTTTTCGCCACATTCAAAATTGTTTGAAAATTAAAACATTTTTCTTGTCAGCATTGCTTTTCATACTGCTGGCTATTTTAAATAAAGTGTTCGATTTAACTAATTCTTATCTACTACCATTACTACGGAACCAATACTATTAAAATAATTCTTTAAACGCTCTATTATAAAATTTAGGCTAATTTAGACAATGTCATTGACTTGCCTGCTACATAACACTTTATAATGACTGGTAGGCCTAAGTAATAAAAATTGATTTTGTTTAGATTTTTGCTGATTAAAAAAGAAATTAAGTATAATTACTAAAAATTAGCCTGGGATAGGCCAGCCATCACTGCAGATAAAGCCAAAGTTGTGGCAGACGCTAATGACGATCACCACCGCGCCAGGGTATTGGCTGCCATGGCACCACACTCGGGAGACTGGCTTCACGCTCTTCCTATCT
>JAQIXG010004988.1:0-12054 GCA_034700105.1 Oconnorella tubifera | reverse complement strand
ATACTGTAAATTCTATATTTATTTTGTAATGTCAATTTGCATTGCTATATTTTGTTAATAAACTCATCTTTATTACTACGCATTAAAATATAAAAAATAGTCAAGTACAAAATAAAAATAAAAATATATAATATAAAAAATAAAACATAGAACAAGAAGAAAAGTATAACATTTCACTCACCGCATTTAGTATTGGGTTCCTGCAGATAATGTTTCACCTTATCTACATATCTAAACTTATCTTTAGACGGATAACTAGGCGGATAATGCAACGAACAAGGATTCGAACTGACATCAAAGTCAATAGCCAGACAATCAACCAGCAAGCAAAGTTGTTTACATTGCAGAAGATTAAGACCGAGATTGATTTTAATTCCATTTAAAGCGCGAACTTGATTGTGTTCTTTCCATTTAACTGACTGACATTCATTACTTGAAGCTGAAATAATATATTTTGTAAAGTTGAGTTTTGATATTTGATCTTCATATTTTATATTCGTTACGGATTTTCTTGTTTGAATTCCAATGTTAATTTTAAGAAAAGCATGTTTTCTTATTTTGAATCTACCATATTCTGATTTTTACTGTTTATATTATGTGACTTTTGATCATTACTTGATATTTGAATGTTTACTAACTTAACTGCACTGACGAGGTGCCTATAATGGACGATTTATTTATTTATGTTTATTTCCACTATGTCTATACTGCTTTTTGAGCGAATTAAAGATATATATATATATATATATTCTAGAAATTGTGTAAAATCGCACACCTTTTTATCGCAGAAATATCTAGTATAAATAGTATAAAAGATTTAAAATTATAATTAAAATTGGAAAACGTTTAGTAAAAATTATATTTACAAAAGTAGCTATAATAATATAATAAAAGAAATGTTGGAGAGTTTGTATGTTGTACATGAAGCGTGTCATTGGATTAATAATAGATTTTATAATAATATTGAAATAAGATTTTAAAAAGTTGAATAGAAATGAAATATTACTTAAAGAGACGTTCAAGGCATCACATTTGATGTATTGATTTATCCCAACTTGGGGATAGGTGCTCGATGGATTAAAATCAATGACGTCATAATGAAACCAACAAAGTTTAGAGTCAGCTGTGACGTCAACGTCTACACCAACGCAACTATAACGTAAACAGTGGCACAACTGTGTTAGAATCTAAAGTTACGTTTAACGTCACGATTACAGTAAAATATGAATGATCGCTCAGACGTAGCTGTCAATTAGCGTTTACTAAAGGGTGCAGCAAGTTAGAGAAATAGTGGGATTCAAACCTGGACCTAGCGAATTTGAATTAACCACTTCTCAAACTGGCCTTAACAAAAGAAAAGATCAATGCATAGAGTTTCATACAAAAGTAAAAGGTTGTATACTACTTAAGTCGTATACACTTACGTTTGGTCCAAGAGACAAGAGCCCATACAAAGTTCTCTTGTCGATAATAGGCCTTGATAGGCGCCATTGTGGGAATGAGTCGCCATTTTTGTTATCACCCCAATTGTGATGCAATCTGAAATAAAAATAATCTTACTATTAATTAGCAAATTAAAGCAGTAATTAAAACAACTGGCAATTTAAGATGAATATTAACTTTATTAAGGTCAAAAATTTGAAATAATGTTTAGATTATTCTCTAAAATGTACTATGGGTTACAGAAGTGAACACATAAAAATTGAATTCAAATAGAAATAATTCAGCAGTGGACAACGAAACAGTATAAAATGCGAGATCTCTAAAAGCCGCCGACTCTTTTCATTAGTTAAAACACTGTCAAAACCGTTACAATTTATGATTATATATAAATTACTTTAAAAATTGCAAAATTACTAGTATTTATATTTGTATTTGATTTATTTTTCTTTGTTTTTTTGTACTGTCCATTGATTTGTGATGAATAAAAGATCTAAATATACTGTATGTATTTGGAATTTGTCAAAATTTTCTGTTTTTGTTGATTATTCTTTGTCGCTTGGTGATTTTATTGTTTATTTTTTCATGTGATTTATTATATGACTCTTTCTTTTGTAATAAAACAATAAATAAATAATTGCTATTTAATTTTTAAAAATTCAAGTCGACGAAATGTGAAACTTTTATAATATTAATCCAAGTCACTCACCGTCAGTAAATGTAGTTCCGGTCACCGTCATTTCAAGAAGAAAGCATAATATAAAAATCCGTGACGTCATCTCAATCTGATTTCAATATTCCAGAAAATGTAATTAATTCATCAAATTGTATTTAGCCCTCGCGACGTTTTATCAATAAAATCAATTTTTTGGTACACAACGTTCCCGACGGTACATTTAAACGGGCGCAACAAGTAAAAATGAAACTTTCAGTTAAAAATTAAGGAATCGACCCCCTACATTAAAATTTTAAACACGGACTCTTATAAAACGTAAATATACACAAAGCCCTAATAATAAAGAAATTTAAACTTGGAGAAAAAACTGATCGACGACGGGTAATTTTAAAGGGAATAATATGATCTGATAATTGTCACGGGTGGAGAGGGTTGTCCTAGGGAGCAATTACTAAATCAGCTGATAATTTAATGGTTTTTACTATTATAAAATTCTTATTCCGCTTTGTTTACAGAAAAGTATAACATTTGTGGTCGGATCTAATAATAGACGATATCAAAGATCCAAAATAACATTGCCGCAAATTATTACCTCTAAAATATTGTATCAACATACATTTTGTAATGATAATATAACGTATTAATTCTCATAGGACTACGCGGAAAATAAGAAGGTTTAAATTCAGTTCATGAACTTCAGAAAGTTGAAGGTTATTGCAAACTTTAACAAAAAACCACATAATATATAGTCTTTGAAGCGTCAATTACTTTAGTACTCAATGTTTTGAAACACAAGACTTAGCAAGTAAAAAACAATTTGTATATATAACGTAAGATATTGCGCGACATAGACCCTATTCAAGAACGATTTTTAAAAGCAGTATAAATCCTTAAATTACAGTATAAATACAATATAATTACAGAATAATACATATATTACGTATTACGTAATACTGTGTATACAATTGCTTGTCAAATGTATTTTTTTTAAAAGTGTACTAGTACTGAAGTAGTGACTATAAACTTAATAGTGACTTTATAATACCTAAGAAATAATAATTGAGAGACATTTGCGGCAATCATTTAACATTAATATAAATAATTGGCAATTATTTTTTATTTAGCAATAATATAAATATTAGTTTCTAGTATATAATGAATTTTTAAAATATATAGTTTATTTAGAAGGCACAATATTGTTTTGTCGTTTCAGCTTTGAACTATTAAATTCAGTCTGCAGGTGGCGCAAATCGCCCAAAGACAAGCTTGATTTAATTTTTTATAGGTTAAGTCTACAACTTTTAATATTGGTACCCCGACAAAACGGTCCCGAATACATTAACCCGACAAAACTGACCCGAATACATTAACCCGACAAAACGGCCCCGAATACATCAACCCGACAAAACGGTCCCGAATACATTAACCCGACAAAACGGCTCCGTCAATTTATCCAATAACCTTAACCCTAACTAACTCTAAACTAAGCCCAAACCCTAGCACTGACCCTTGCTTCAATCATAACCGTAACCCGTATCCTAACTCCAACCCTCATCGTAAGAATTAACAGTCGGGGCCCATTTTTCGGGGCCGTTATGACGGGTCACGTTCAATATTATAATGTCTTCACAAAATCAAACAAAAGCGAGAGAATAATTAGATTAAAAAATTTCTTTTTCCAAATTGCAATTATAAAATTTGTCCCGCGCTATATTATATACCATTCAAAGTTTGTAAGTTATTGTCAAAGAGTTACTGTTTTTATATTTTTTAAACGGAACGCGTTTTTAGACTTAATTGCGACTTAAATTTTCTGTTGGCTTCCAATGTATTTATTTATCTATAATTTTCTACAGGCTTATATTTTATGTAAATACGTAATTTTTGTGTAAATAAATACTTCTTGATCGATACTTAAATTCTTGTTTACAAAAATAACAACTTTCAAGGAAAACTGACTAAATTTCCATCAAAAATTCTTAAATTCCGTGAATATATAATTTACAACCCGGCTAAAAACTTAAATGATTTTTTATTCATTCGTTTAGGGTTAAGGAAAGTTCGATAGAAAAAAGTTCTTTGATTTCTATGCACTGCGTGTGAGATATTAAATTTTGCCTCTGGCTGCAAAATCTTAAAGGCTTAAATAACAGTGCATTGGTATTTATTTCTATTTATTTTTATTTATTTTTATTTTTTTTTTCAATAATACTCAATTCGTGACAAGTGAAATATGATTTTTTTTGGTAAAGATTTCTCTTTTTTATTGACAAAATTTAGCATTTAATAATTAAAAAGTCATTACGCTTTAAAATAAATGTCGTATTTTTAGAAATCTAGGATCGTAAAAAGCACTGTTAAGAATATAATTAAAAACATGATTGATTTTTTTAAATGCTGCAACTTTCAAAATAATTTGTTCGTTTGGAATGATACATAGGTTTATGCAATTCAAAAATAATCCGTTATAACATCTTAATTGTTAAGCAATTATATAACGTTATACTTTTCAGACAGTGTAGGCCTATATATGTTGTTAATAAAATTTCTGATCACACATATAATCAATTGCGGGTCCATAGATCGGTGAAGTCAGGTATGCAGCCCCCCCCCCCTCCTCAAAAAAGAAATATTTGTACAGAAACTTTTACGTAATGAAATAAATTTGCTAGCCCCATCCAAGAATGACTGTATTGCTCACAGTGTTGAATGGCAAACTTCGTTTAAAAGACGAACTTTTTTCGTTTGTAACAAACGCGTCTTTGAAATGTGAAAATATCTGCATTAAATTTTAAAAGCGCTTTATATAATGCATTCATTAAAAGTAAATTATCTAAATCGTGCAATTTTATTAAATCTTGTTAAAAAACGTAAAACCTAGTTGATAATATAAAAAACTCAGTCTTTATTTGAAAGCAAAAACATTATAAAAAATTCAATGCGAAAAATATAAATAAATCGCCGCTTTTCCCTACTGGCCTAGGCCCTAATGACCCGTTCTTTGGGTTTCACATCTTTTGCCCCAGAGTTGTACCTTGATTTAATTTTTTTCTTATTATAAATGTATTACAGACATTTATAGAATACAATATTCCAATATTACTAATTCGGGACAAAATTTCGCATCTTGTTTTTTCTTAGAGGGGGGGAGGGGGAATGCTTAAAATAGACTCAAATAGGCCTACAAGTCAAAAAATACTTTCACAATTCAGAAATCCCTGCCCCCCCCCCCCATCCCCATCCAAATAGAGAATTTCAGCCCTTATAAATACAATTTTTTTGATCATTTGTTACATTCAGAATTATTAAACTGAATTTACTAACGTTTAAAGTTCTACAGTAGGCCTAAATACAAAAACAATACTAACTTAGCTTTCTCTGCGTTTGAGTATTCCTTGAACTCAAATCGTGACGTCACTGTAAGCGTAAAAGGGGCTCAATAAACCTAAGCCACCCCCGGTGCCAGACCTTAATCCGTCTATTCTATTTTCTAATCTATTTTATTCAACTGATGAAAATCGCTGTAAAAACGACCTGTCGGCTCAATTATAAATCTCGACATAATTTAACCCAAATAATAGGCCTACAGTTCAAATTTGCAAAAACTATTGGTTTGTTTTAGGAGGCCTAGACTCAGTCAAGCGAAGCATATCCCCCCCCCCCCCCACTGTAATATTTGCAATGTACTCTGCTAAAAGCTAGTTGCCAGCTTTTTTCGTAAAGTAAAACAATTTGCACTGCAGTCAAGAAATTGATAAAAAGCAAAAATGCGGAAATTAACTGCGTTTAATCAAGCATGGTTGCAAATAGGCCTACCTGGTTTTTATATTTAGGCCTAATTTTAAAGATATTTATTATATATGCACAAATATATATTTCAGTGGCTGCAGATCCAGATAATCTCTAATAGGGAACGGGGGGGGGGTTTATTTTCTTTTTTTCTAGCAAAATTTATCTTTTATAATTTAAAAATTAAAAGTTTATAACATATATACGTTTAGAATAGCGTTACAATTAAGGGTTAGAATTAGTGTTATTATTATTACTGAATTATTTAATGATATTTTAACTTTTAAAAAATAAATTTATCAAGTTTCTTTCTCTCTTGCGATAATTGCAAAGAATCTGAACTGCTGCAAATTTATTATAATACGTATGAAGTGACTTAATTTTGGTCGCAAATTAGTAAATGTATCTCTGAATAAATAACGCTAGCCAATCAGAGTACCGCATTTACTCCATACTCCTGTACCGCCTGGACTTCATAAAAATGCACGATTCCTCTCTCTCTTCACATTTCTATATTTTCTAGAATGACTCATAAAAAAATGACATCATCATTATATTGTCATAAATTAATAAATGTGGTAGGGCTTATATTAAAATTATCAGAAGTGTGGCCACAGGAGGGGGGGTATAGGGATTATAAAAACTATAACCCCAATAATCCCCGATTTAATAACCGTTGACCCCATTGTTACTTTATTGTTTTTGTAACTACATCTACTCTTAAAGGATGCAAATTGATTGTTAGACCCCCCCCCCTCCACTCCTATACAGAGACTTTGTCCAAAGATAATCAAATTTACGGTGGTGAAGTAAAGAAAACATTGGCGGGTGGACAACACTCCAAACCTTTTTGCGAAATCCCGGAAACTGAATATTATTTATCAATATTTCCATATTTATTATTCAAAATATCTTTCCATAAATAAATATTTTTCTTAATTGTTCATTTTTGTAATCGTATCTATTTATTGTAGTGAATTAATCAAAATATAATTATTTGTTTATAAGCTACTTTAATAATTAAATATTTTGCGCAACAAATATTACTAAAATATTCTGCTTACTCTAAAATATTCTGCTATTATTGACACAGCTTCTGACCTCAACCCAATTAAGGGACAATTATAATGCAGTTATATTTATTTACATTAGTGTTAAGTGGCTTTAAGTGGTCTAATAATAATCATTTAAACAAAACTTATGCGTGATAGCATGCAATGAACCTGGATTCATAACGTGCCTGGATATTATTAATATTCGATTTTTGAAGGACGCACATAGTGTTGCTTGCTCTCTTATCTGAGTTTTTTTTAACTTACGTAAGCTTTGACAATAATAGGATGTTACTTGAACGGTTTTGTGCTAGTAAATATTTACAAATCTTAGAATCTACTCTGTGTTTTCCGTGATCCGGAAAACACAGAGGGGACGTCAAAACGCCCCCCCCCCATTGGTCCCGAGTGCAAATTCTTAAGGACCTTAAGGTTAGGGTTATGATTTGGGTTAGGATTGAAGTTAGGGTTAGTACTAGTATTAGGGCTAGGTTTTGAGTTAGTTATGGTTATAGTTATCCGGTGAATTGTTTTGACGGGTTAACATATTCGTTTATTAGCCGTTTTGGTGGGGGTACCATATTTTTCATATTTATATCATTTGTGTATGTGATGTTAGTGTGATGCTAGGATATGTTAGAATTTGATTTATCAAATTCCGAAGCAAAATTATATTCTTAGTTAAAATCACAATGAATTTGACTGCATTGTACTAATTTTATATTCTTTTAATCTAAAATTTAAACTCAAATCTACAAACATTTTAACCCTATCATAATCTGGTATAGGTTATTACTAAGCGAACCTAATTGCAACTTTACATTGTTATTATTCAGAATTCCGTACTTGAAATCGATACTTTTATATTTATGGTCACGTGGCAACACGAGTACACATCGCTTCAAAATGTAAACAAAGGAAATGACGCCGTAAAATACTGCGGTTGAAACTTTCTGCTGACCGCATCGTCAGCCAATCAGAGCTCTTGTTTACATCGGTGCGAGAACATGATTGCTTGACACTCGCGGGATGTAACGCAATTTATTTCGTGATTAAGGCGCGTTTATTTCTGAGCAAGATTAATAAAAGAGCAACGCCTCTGACTGACAGGATGATTACTATTAAATCGATAGGTTTTGTTTTTAATGTATCATAATCTGAAAATATCATGGATATCGCTGATGTAATTTTAATATTTCTGATATTTCGATACATACTTGAAGTAAATTGTAATTTATTATTATTTAAGCTTATAACTATAGTAAATTAATTACAATCGTATAAGTTTATCGAACAACTGACTAGTAATTGAATCATCAGCGTTAAATCTAATAAAAATACTTTTGGAAGAAAGTATATTTTATTAAGCGATAAAATATACTCTTCTAATATATTTTATCGTTTAATATTTTAACGATAAATTATAGTAGAATTTAAAATCTATTAATAATGCAGTATACATGTTGGAGTAACTTTATAGTTAAAAGACTAAAGTTAATTTGAAAATTAACTAGATCAATAACCTATCATCAAGTTAAGACGGAAGTTGTAATTGTAATATTTAGCTAAAGTTAACACACTGATATCATTAATGCTTATTTTATATTCTTTAAAAAACAGTTATTTGCGAATTTCGCCAGCTGTTTAGTAATTAAAACTTTAGGCTGATATCACCTTATCGATTCATTCTTGTGTGCAAAGCGTTGAAGTTAATCTATAAGCTAATAGGATTTATAATTGTGGTTATTCAACTAAATATAGATTTGTCTTTAAATTTAGATGTTCAATCACTGTATTTTTTGTGATCATTTAACCATGCTGAGCCACTAACTTTATGTTCTTAAAAAAAACGGAATAACATGATTTTTTTATCGTGGTTTTAATATTTGAACTTTAAAATTTAAACAATTTGAAACCAGTATATATATTGTATAATATAAATTTATTTTCAGCCTTAAACTTGCATTAACTTAAATAACTGGGTTTTATAATGGAGATTACTTGTTTAATTAGAAGATAAAATTCTTATAACTAAAATCTAACTAATATTATTAAAATATATTACTAATACATAATTAGATTACTGACTATTCTACAGGATATAAACTAAATGACAGACTCTTGTTTGTTTTACATCGCACTTGTACCAGCGAAAAACGACAACATTTGTAAATAAGACAAAATGTAACTTATGGTAATAAATTATGCTAATTTATATATGAATTATATATAGATAGGTAATAAATACATTAAAATCGAAACAAATAGTAGATCTATATTTATATTAGACATAAGAATTTGAATCTAGTAGTAATATCTTAGCGTTTTTTAGAAAATTAGATTTAGGATTAACCCAAGGTATGACTCCGGAAGAGAATCGCAGCATTCTACGATTATCGGACGAAATTTTCCGCCAATTACCGATGAACGAACAAAACGATTCGCAGCGAATGATCGTCAACGCTATCGTCAATCGTCTACGATATATCGCCGATAAAGAAATCGAACCCAGAATCCAATTACAATTAAAATCGCGATTTTCTTTCTGCAATTTTATTTTACGAGTGATACTAGAGAAATCTATCCGAGCGATAATCGAAGCTCTTACGGATGAAGCAATGGCGATTTTATTCGGGGGGTTCGTTAGAGGAGCGAGGGGATGGAGGGGGGTGGAGGGGGGAGAGGAGGAAAGGGGGGTGGAGGGGGTAGTGTTGAAGAGATTTGTGAGTGATTTTGAGGGGAGTGTTAGAGGTACAAATGATTTGGGTGGAGGGTGCGCGACACATTGATTGGATTGATTTTTAACTACAATATTGCTCAACAACGGTACGATTTATTGTAATTATTAATTTTTATTATATTTGGGGGAGGGGGGTACGGGGATAACGAGGGATGATTGACCCCTAGAATGTTCCAAAGTTTCAAATATGTTTTGCATAATATAGAGGAGACCCCCCCCTACACACACACACCTTCAGTTAAACGGATTTTTTTTTAAATGTTATACTGTTGTTTTGTGACGTCATGGTATTTTTTCGAGGCTTCTTCCCTCTTCCCCCCCCCCCTAGAAATAATCCACTCTTAATATTTATTATTATTAAGATAACATTATTAATAAGATCAATAAACACAAGGTCTCGAGACATATTCGTGAGGTTAAAACTATTATTATATGATAGACACTTGAGAAGCACTTAAGTCTTTGTTAACACTCTTCATATTTACATTATGTCCTTGATTCAAAAAAGTAAATACTGCCTTGTGACTGACTTTGATTAATCAGCAGAGAAAAAAAGTTGTATTATAAGTGAAGTTTATTTGCCAATAAAGACCTTTCTTGTTAGTTTATTATATAAGATAATCTGATATTGATTTACGTGAAAATCTTATGTTTATATATTAACTTATTTCATTAAAGTTATTTATAGTATAAATTAAATCTAGCTTACAATGCTTGCAAAAAGTAAGCTTTACATCATTTTATATTACTATTTAATGCGATTAAAATACACAAAGATATATAGTTAACAATATACCCAAATCTTAGCTTTTTGCAGTTAAAAAACCAGCATTTTTCATCAAGTCAGGTGTAAAATCGACCAAATTTTCTCGTGAATTCAAGCTTAGAAGGCAGGACCTATGAAAAGGTTAATCTTATCATTGACAGAGTGTATGTAAACAGTCAATAAGCGTATGCACTGAGCATGAAAGATGTTATTAGCGAAGAGTTGGGAACAAGATTTCTAGAAGTGTTTAGGATAGCATCTGTCATTTCTTTATGATCTACGTTGATTGATATACAGGCAGATGGCTGGAACGTTTCTTTGCAAAGTATATACGAGATGGGAGCATTGAATTGCTTTGTTGTTGTTGTCTGCAAAAATATGAAATCTATATGGTTATTTATAAAATGTATTGGAGTTAAATGCAAGGAATTGCATTTCATTTTATGGTTTACAAAGTCTGCACGAATTGAGAACATTAAATTGTGTTTGATGTTGTAGTTTATAAAGTTTGTTAATTTGAGAGTTTAGTATATTTCTTTGATTATTAGTATTCAACGCGTAATATAATTTGAATTATAATACATATAAAATACTGCATTGAATTCTGGTACATATATTGCATTTTATATATGATATAGCCTATACTTAATATCATATAAGATAAATTATTCTTTTATAAAGTCTTCCCTATTTAATATAAGTTGAAGATACTGAGCACATCAGTTGCTCGATTATAGATAAAGTAAGTTTCATTTTATAATACACCGAATCATTTCAATTTTATTTAATAAGTAAATAATTTATAAATTATTCTACTGTTTATAATCTATTAATGCAAAGCTTGAATAATATTATTGTGGAAAGTTAATTATAGTAATTCGATAATGTAATCTATCCAGGGTCCAGTTTTAAAACAATAGTAATTATTTGCGTCCTTTATTAGTCATTAGTTTCTCTACAGTAGCTTAAGTTATGATTCAATATTTACTTAAAGTTCAAAATTCTACCCAATCTAGTCAATGTATAGTCAGTCTATAGTCAATCTATAGTATTATTTTTACATCATTTCTTTGTTTTTAAATAAATTATGATATAGGCATCAGTGGAGAGATGAAATGGTTTCAGTTTAGGGGGGTGAAGGATTTGAATTTATGGGGGTAGTGACAAGATTCAACTAGGGGTAGAGCAATGTTGTTTTGAATTTTATGAAAAGGGGGCCGCTAGAAAACGAATGCTTCAAGAGCACATTAAAAAAATGCTTGAAAATTGTTTACGTCAGCATATTAACTGAAAACAAGAAGGACAAAAAGTCAAAATCGAAGGGGGAATACAATTTTGATTCGAAGAATGGGCCGTGAAAATGATAAGGTCTTCATTTTTGGAAAGAAGAAAATTTCATTTTGGATGAATAATTAAAAAGGTTATCAATTTTTTCGCAAGAAGTTAACCGAAATATTGTAACTGCATTCATTGATATTATTTAAAAAAACCAACATTACAATGTTACTTTTATTTAACCCGTAGATAACTATTTTAACTGTAGATAACTATTTAACAACTAGAGAAAACACCCGAAAAGGGTGTTTTCTCT
>JAQIXG010004987.1:0-12055 GCA_034700105.1 Oconnorella tubifera | reverse complement strand
TATAAATAATCAGTTATAATAATAAATTTCAAAACTTAATTAATGCTATCTTGCATGAACAAAAAAAGCAACTAACTTGTGCATTATGTTCTATTAGGATCACATGAAAATATACTATGTGCTATCCGACATCTTTCACCTACAAATCGTAATTATTATTATCCCTGAGTCAATAATCAAAATGGTTACAATCAAATTTGACCATAATGCCAACCACAGAAAGTAAACAATTTTAAAAGACTCGCAAAACTTTAATAACCTCCTATTCGCAACATAACAATCAAACAAACGGCACTTCTTCCCCGACTGTCCCTAACATAAATGACGTTTCATCTGCAGGACTATACCCCATGTTTTTACGCTGAAGAAACATATGGATCTCCCTAAAAGCCGGTCGTGCCATGTCATCTCTATTCCAACACTCCTTCATCAAGTCGTAGATCTCCTTGGGACAGTTGGCCGTTTGAGGGAGATACGCTTCGTGTCGGTCAGCCAAGTAGTAATGTCGCGCGTTGTCGACGAGTTGCTCGTCGGTCATCGTTTGGAAGGGAAGTGAGCGAGCAAAGCTGAGCACTTCCCAGAGGGTCACGGCGAATGACCAGACGTCAGTTTTTGTTGAGAATTTACCCTACAGAATAATTACTGATATAATTACAATACTGTTTATGTTTTTGTTTAATTCATATAACTCCATAGAATGTCATAGAAATAATTGAATAATGATTACAGTAATAATCATATTGTAATAAATTGTAAGTAATAATCACATTGTAATCATTAGTTATAATCTCTAATCCTGGCTTGGCTATCACCATGATTCAGTTAAGGTGTCTAAATACAGATTAGGTAAACAGTGGCTGCTGATGAAATGAAGCATCTTGCTAAAAAGTACCAAAAACTGAACAAAATTGATACTAAAATCTAAAATATATCATCTCTAGTCCTCAATTCTAATCATTGGGCACATTGCTTTGAAAATGTCTTCCATTAATGACAACATAGACCTATCAGATCAATTCCCTTTCATTTAAACAGAGTTATCAAATATATCCCACCAGTAACAGAGACTCCCAGGCCATCCAGCGCACAGGTAACATCGTCTGTCCACCTATCTTCCAGTATTCTGAACTGTATGGCTGATGACTCATTCCAAGATCAGATACTTTCACTGAGCACTGATCCCCGACCAGACAATTACGAGCAGCAAGATCTCGATGAACAATGTTCAGAGTCTCGAGGTACTTCATACCTGATGCTATTTGTGTAGCCATATAGATCAGACATCCATAGCTACAAAAGGCAAAATAAATAATAATAGCTATAAAAGGAGAAATTAATAATAACAGTTAATAATCTGATTAGAAAATACTTTGACAATTTGATTAAGAAACATTATGTGCATAAATTATTGCAGTCAAATGGTTCAATTAAGTAATAACACGTACTTTGTACCTTATAATTACTCTGCGATTGTAAATGTTATATTAAAACAACTGATTTGATTTAAAAAAACGATTTATTTGATTTAAAATAACAATTGATCTGATTTTAAAAACGAACGAATGAAACGCTTTTGTTTTTGCAATTAAATGTATAACTATATAGAATGCAAACCTGAGTGTATTAGCATTACGATGTCGAGCTAGACTGCTTTCCTGCGCCACGTGTTCTTGTAGAAATAACTTCAAATCACCATAGCACGGGTATTCGGTTACGATGCACAGCGGATCAGTCTTTGAACAGACGCCCAACAGTTGCACGATGTTTGGATCACGCAAACATCGAAGAGAAAGAACCTCTCCATTGAAACCAGTTCTGTGTCAGAGAAATAGACTAAAAGTTGTTATATGGAACAGTGATATTAGATTAGAGAAGTTGTAACATTGGGAACGTAATATTGGAAACATACTTCAGGAATAAAAATACATTTAAACTAAATATTCATATAAACTTTCTCCAACATTCCTCAAGAAAAAGTAATAGTTAGAGAATGATGCAAAGAGTGATTTGATTAATTGACTAATAAGCAACAAGTTTTCAATTTGTTATTAAATTTGTAATTACATTTAATATCCTTATATTAATATAATATATCCTTATAATATACTAAATTGATATGATATCAAACAACAAACGAAATAAACAATTTGAAGCAAATAATAGAAACTACCGTGCTTTATCATTGGCATTCTTATTCCAAGTTCTTGCTACGACTAGTCTAAAACCTGCAGCAGATTTATCGGCGGAATGCTCCAAACCTGAAGATTCAAAGTTGTGAAGCGTCTCACAAAGCTCAATCTGAAATAAAAAGATGCCTTTACCATCAATGAATCACCATGCAAATACACATAACACACTAGCAAAATGTTAAACACTAAAACTACAATACAATCAAAATACTAGTTAAACATTTATTCTCATTACTTTCATTTCATTATTCAATCTAAAATAATAAGACTACCCTTCAATATTAAAAAAGAAATTACAGTAAAAGAATAAATGTTCAATTTAGTATTTGAAACTTATTTTAAAAAAACAGCCAAAATGACAACTGATGATTGCTACCTCTCCTGAAAGCCCTTTTCCAAGTTTCTCCACCACACGCAAAGCCTCTCTCGGCCACTCCACCACATCACTGCTCCACTCTGCATCCTCCAAATCCGGTGGAAGATCAAATACGCTGTTCCCACAATTTCCCTGAAGGCTCAGAGCATCAGTCCCTGTGAACAACAAGCTCGGGTGGAGTTGCTGCGTAACAGAAGGAGGTACAACGCTGGTGGGACCATTACGCAAGGTCGAAGGCTTGAAGGTCATGCGCGGCTGGGTGCCTGCAGATCCGGTTGAGGCAGATCCGACGGGTAACGAAGGTGGGTAGTAGGGTTGGTGGTTAGGGGGAGCCATGTCTGGGACAGCGTATGTAGATGTGTTGGTATCAGAAAGATATTCTATTGAGAAGAAAATTAAAAAGAAAATGTAGATATAAGATAAGCATTGTTTATTAATTTCAATTTTCCTTTTATATTTGTAACTATATGAAAGCGTTTCTAATAAACATCGCTTCTACTTATTATATTAAAACTATATGTATTTATTTCCTTAAAATCATACTTAAACAGATTTGCATATTTATCGAATGTGTTCAAAGTAAATTTTTTTAAAAAGAATGAAATATTCTCAAATTTACAAATCAGTACAATAACAAAGTAAAAAATACAATCAATTGACCTCCTAGACTAATAAAAGCATATAAATATTACAAACACTTACCTGCATTATCGATGGGGTAGACGGGAGGTTCTGGAAGCTTCCTCAGCTGTATTCCATCCCAAGGCTCCCTATACATCTCCGCATTCCTCGAAACCTGATCCATGCCTCGAACCAGCAACCGCGGGTCATCCTCCCAGCCATCGCTTACCACTACACCGCTGTACAACAACCCGTTGCACATCATCTTATCATTTGCCATGATCTCATTCGCCGATCTGGACCCCACTGCGTTGAGATTTGTAGCCATGTGGCTCCTCTGATCAGCATTACCGGCCCCGCATTGAGCGTACTTCTTACGAAGTTTACGGCGACGCACGATACAGATGCACGCGACACCCATGAGGAGAAGTAGCGACATGCAGATAGCGCCAATGATGATACCAATGAATTGTTCATTGCGGGCTTGGGTTGGCGTCGAGCTTGAACCATCACCGTCGACCCAGATAGCACCCTCTACTTCGTAGTCGTCTGTGAAATACAGAAGTATTTAAATGATTGAAAGTTAAATATAAGTTTGTATTCTATGGTTTATAACTGTTTAATGATAATATAGTAAAATGGAGCATTAGTTATAATTTGTAATAATTGAATAATAAAAGTCTCTGAGTTGAAAGAAATGAAATAAACAAAAATTATAACTAATAAGTAGTCATAACTATACAGAATTATAGACAAATAAGACTATAATATGTTATAAACTGAAATCAGCCTTCCAATAATCACACCATACACATAAGCATTAAATGTGCATTAATTTACACAATGAAGAATTTATATCATATAGCAATACCTATTTCGGAATAATCAGAGGTTGCATCAAAGTTGAAAGGTCTACTTGGTCTATATACTGGTCGTCTGCTTTCAGGCAATAATGCTTCTTCCACGAATTCAGTTGTGACGAGTTCTAAATTGTTAGTTATAATATAAACTTTTTATTGCATGGCCAGCTGCTGATGCATACAAACATTCAACAGTTTTAAAATAAAGATAAAGCTAAAAGTAGTGAAACTGATAAGCTGCAATATATAACTAGTGACAAATTTGATTAAATAGTTTTGAGAGTAAGTTTTAGCATTGAAAGTATAAGAATATTCCTATATAAAAATTATAAAAAATTTGTTTCACTAATCATTTTAAAAATAATCCAATTATTCACATACGTTAAAAAGTCATCGAGTCATGACCTATTACTAAATAGTCAAGTTTAAACAGTAGACACTACTTGGTGAACAATAAATAAGTAAATTCCAATAAATTTCCAATAAATAAGTAAACTTACTTTAAACTATTAGTACACACATACCAAAATCATAAAAAAAAACTCTTTTTAATCATTACCCGAATCGAATCTCACTTCGCTGATCATCATCCACTTCGCATCAAAGTAAAGTTCAACCTTCACGAATCTCGCGATACGATGCGGAACAGAGATAATAACATAGCGTGCAAACTCAATAAGAGTGTCGCGCATGTATTCATAGACCACCGGACGCTCTTGGTAGCCCGCTGATGTCGCGCCGAAATAAAGAAGAGCTTTACGAAACACTCGCACGTCCTTACTGAAGAGATTGTTACAGTGAAAGCGAACTGATGTGATATTACGCAGGCGTTCGAATTCAAACACAATCTATAACAGAAATTAGAAATTTAACGCAATGATAAATTGACCTAGATACTGTTTAGAAATACTAAAATTTAGAGTAAACAATATATTTATCATATAACAGGATAGAAAATGCTGTCTGTTAGTTTAATATAAAACAGACAAACTTTTTATCTTAAAATCTCATTGATAAGTTACATTTTAATCTACCATATCTCACAGTTAAATGTTTATTATTATGTTATAAACACAAAACAATTTACTGAATTGTTATTATTAGAAATTTTGTTATAAATTTATCTTTAAACAAAACAAACCTCAATTGGATGTCTCTCAACAGAATCATTTTTCCATCCAATCCATTCGTATCCCTTCTTCCCAGAATTATCCGAATCCAGGCGGAAGTTAGTATGACCTTCCGTGCCATCTGTCAGCTGACCAAGTCCACCGGAAAGATATGACATCGTGTCAGACAACTGACCATCATATGTCGCGTCAATGAGATCGACATCTGTGCCACGACGTTCTCCTTGTGGCAATGAGTATGAGATGAGACCATCTAGTGGGATATTGAAATCAGATAATGATGATATCCATCAAAAACAGTACAAAAATATCATCATACTAACAATAGTTTGTTTGTTTATTTGTTGCGTAACGGCACGGCACCACAAAAAGGCTATTCAGTGCCAGAAATTAAAGTTTAAAGTTTAAAAATTCTTAAAGTTCAAAAGCAATAGCAATAACCGGTCTAATACTCAAAATACAGTACGTAAAGCATAATCATACTAAAAATGGGAAACTCAGTTTTTTAGTGATCAACAAGTAAATGTGGTTATATTATTTTGTAAATTAGGCATAATAGCTAAGCACATCCTCTTGTCTACTATTATCTCTCAAGAACACTATTTATAACTTGGAATTAAAATGTATAACTGTTATATTTCTCAAATGGCATCTTGAAATAAAGACAGTATAACCCTTGCCTTTTCTGTGCAATGCTACAGAATGAGGGCATTTAAAACATGTCAGTCTTAAATTTAAATATTCAAATTCAGAAGGATGAAGAAGCCAACCTTTCCAGTTGCATCCGTACAGCTCAACGCGCATGCACACAGTGCGTGGATGCGCACTTACGGGAACTATGCGAATCTTGCTTGCTATGATCGGAGGCGAGACATTTCTTGTTTTCGCCTCAAAAGGATTTTCATTGCCCGCAATAAACTAAAATAAATCGAAAACAGAAACTATTCAAATTTGTTTGAGTATATTTAAAAAGTTTAATGTAATAATATTAAAATAGCATTTTATAGCATTTTTATAATATAAAAGCTATAAACAGACTATAATTATCTGTTAGATTATATTAAGGTTAAATCAAATAAAAATCATTCAAGATCTAAAAAAATAAATTAATGATACTGGTATTAGAAAAACTAAAAATCACTTATTTGAGATTACATCTCTGAAAGGCGTTTTCAAGCAGAAGCTAAAATACCGCACATCAAATTTTTGCAATCCTAATTTTATAGCAAATTCTAATACTAACTTCACTTCCTTTCTTGTCTTTAAATTTATTCCAATTTCCACCATCTACTCTAAGATACTCAAGTCTATAACTGTCGGCAAACTCCTGACCCTGAATATTAAAAAAATCAACTATTACTTGAGTATTACTGTACTTAATAATAGCATATATCAACATAAACAACAATATTAATTACAGTACTCAATAATACTGTATATAATAGTACTTGCTTTGATATAAATGAATATAATATTGTCGTTCCCAAATACTAAAATTTCATTGATTCATTTTTTTAAGATTCAGAAAGGGATACTTTTAACTTTTTAGAATGAGATTTAAAATTTTATTTCATGGTAGAATCTTATAAGATAGATGCTGAAACTGCTATCCTAAAGATATAGAATCTTGCCCCAGATATCCGACCCAGATTTTCATATCAGTTAATTGACTCTATCCATTAGCGCAGCCAGAAAGATTTCATTATGATTTCATTTGAAGTTACTCTACAACAAACGTCCCAGTCATTAAGCCGTTGGATTTGTGAGAAAATTAGTTTTACTGCCATACTGCACCAGATGCATGGTCAGAAATAGACCAATAGAAACGTTGTGATCTGTTTCATGGATTTAAACAAATGGAGCAACTGATTGATCGATTCATGCTAAGCTCAAATAACAAATATAATCCAGTGTCTAATACTTTGACCATATTCAGACCAAGAATGAAATGAATTGACCCAAGATGAAAATTCAGTACATGATCCACGAAATCTCAGTATGAATATTTATTCATGGTTAATCATCATTACCTAGAGGCTCAATGTGATATATTGCATCCAATATGATCTGGATTGATTCTGGTATTAGTTATAGTATTATTTGACTAATTTCAATTGGCTTGCTGCAATTTGATAATTAATTTATTAAAGACACTTTCACAGACAAATAAAAATAAAGATAAAAATCTCACAAAAATGTAACTAGATAAACTTTTAACACTAAGTAACATTAAACTCCATCTTTCAAGTTTAAAAAAAAATTTAACTATAACCTGTCAATAACCTTAACCTTAAAAACTCCAGCGACCCTAAAAATTGCGATTAACAGAAACCAACAAAAAACCATTCAATACCTGCCCATTGCCAAATCGTCCTTGAGTTTCAACTTGAGTAATGACCTTGAGATCTTGAAGGTCAATCTCCATCCACTCATAGGCTGTGCGCGAGACAGGCAGTCTCGGGCACCAGGCTCCACCATTCCGTTCTATTCCAATCCTGTAATAAAATAAATACCAGTAAAAAAACAGAAAATATGTTTCCTCATATCTCATTTCATAAGCACTCTGGTGATAAATGAATTAGAAAAATTGTCATTTCAATCAGTATAGTCATTAACTTACGTTGACCTTTTTACTACAAAAAGAGAAAGACTTGATGTCTCGCTCTTAGACATATTCAAAGTTCACACGCCAATGCAGACACACATTCAATCAGACTTTCAGACTGCCATATTCACGCCTTTGATTTCATCTCATTATGCAAACTGACCGCGTGCATTGAACCATAACCAACAGCCTCTTTGAACGCATCACATTGACCGGTCACTTTGACCCTCACACTAATGACCCGAGGGAACACAATACCCACTTAAAGGATCAGAAAGCAACACAAGGTAAGGGTCGACTAGTGATCTTTACAAAGGAAAGATTAACAAAACCATTCAGTGCTCCATGATGCGCATTTAGCAAGCGTTAAGAGTCATCTAAAGTTTCATCAAAGTGGAAACTTTGAGTTAACCTCATGATAGACTAACAAAAGAATCAAAATGAGTACATTCTCTTTGACTTTATATAATGACTTGCAATACTTTAATACTTAATAATTGCAATAATAATCTCTGGGGCATTCAATTCAGAGGAAAGTACAGACGTAAAATTTCTTAACAATATCAATATTGCAAGAAATTCATACTTTGTAAGGGCATATTGTATATTATACCTTTAAAAAGGCATATTGTAAAATTGTTGAAAGATGCACAAATCAAATACATTTCAAGAACAATTTTGTGAACAAGGTTTCATTTTATCTAAAGGGATTTTTAAAGGTTACTAAACAATGTATTGATCTATTCAAGTCTCTTGATCAAATAGAAAGTTAAGAAACTGTGCAGAAAAATCTGACTACTTTAATACAGACCTTCCATTAGCTGGTCCAACGCTTGCGTCATCATACGAGCTGCTGGCCTTTAGCGCGCTGTCAGGTATCAGGCCATTCTGCATACCCAGAGCTTGGCGACAATTGGCTGCAATAATAGGCAAAAAATGTGATTAAGCAATAGTTGAGTTTAATAGTTTGAAAATCAATTAAATTTCAAGTTATAATAAAACAAAAACTAAAAAATAATTAATCAAGACAAATAATATTGTTTTTCAAACGAATTATAGTATACAAAGCAATAATTTACAATGTGAACTGTTTCAAAATGTGAACCACAATCTAAAGAATAACTTGTATAGAAAATTGACCAACATTACTCATCCAAAACTTTATTCTAAAAGTTTAAAATACAATTTATAGACAGCTGCATAGCTACACGTCATTGAATAGTGTTAATAATTTTAAAAATAGCACTTATATTTATCCTAAACTTATATACTGCAGATTCTCAAACACAAAATATGATGGTGTAAATTATCAATCAACTTAATCAATTAAAAAAGCTAGCAATTATATCATTGACAACACTAGTGATAAACAGTCAGATTCGCTACTAGTCCATCCAAGCAACTGTCCAATATCAATCGAAAAAGTAAAATTAATTAAAAATTTCTACACGATTCTCATCCCCTTTTGAAGCTGAATCTATTATTAATGACTGCTATTAAAAAAACTACAGACTGTAGCATTCAGTTGCGATACAATCAAGTAAGATTTATTGCATCCGTGATCAGACTTTAGCCAGCGGGTCTATTATTATTATAGACTCATTTCTTCTTTTAAAAACAAAATGAATACTGTTTTTCAATAGTATACAGAGTCTATATGGCTGTTTTTTTGTTAACATAAAAAGACAGCTGCATTGCAGAGCCCATTAATTTGCTAATTAAGAATGGCAGCGGCTAGGCAGCTATCAGAGAAACAATAGCCAACAGTTGCATGATATGGGACAGATACAAGCGGATAGAATTAGTGTAAACAGTGTAAAAACGAGAATTTGAAGATAATAATAGTTTAAAATATGCTCAAATATTATTAGCTGAACGTATTAGAAGTGACTAAATACGTTTTAATACTCAATATTTATATGCGAAAAATTTGATGAATGAAATGACATTGAAATCATAAGCATCCATATATTTAAATTTTTAAGAAATTATTAATTTGACTACTAATTTTTGATGTATATTTTAAAAAGATTTTTACTCATTTAATTCAAGTCACTATAGTCTTAACGGCAACAGGACATTATCCACTGGACAAAAAGATAACTTAATATATATGATGATGAAGTTGTTACTTAATTAGCAATAATTTAAGAAATTATTACGCTAGAAAAAAATTATAATATAATAAGTTAATTATTTTTGATAAGCGATACATTAATGCTGAAAGTAATATAGGCCTTCGGGCTACAATTCTTTTACAATATTAATGTAGGTCTAATATTACTTCCAGCAACAATACCCTGACGAAACGATGACAGAACATAAAAATCTGTAACATTTCAGCAAAACAAAGTCTATATTTATATTCGCTTCATTTTTAATCTGAAACTTTTAATCTACTATACAATAACAATGATCGATGAGCTGCAGCCTCGTATAACAGCAGCCACGGCTCACTGCTAAATTAAACGAACAGCAGCAAAAAACGCGCATAGGCCCTAATAGAAATTGGTCGTATAATGGAATACGGTATTATAATAGCATCACTTGATTCTGCTGTTAAAGTTGTTTCGTGACTCACGAACAAGCATTAAGCTAGTTTGAGTTGGGTCGGATGCTGAGTCACCAAAGATCAATTCAAAATCACAGCTATTCACGTCGAGTCGATTGATCGAAGTGATTTGCCGAAGATACGTTGCGTGAGAAACATTAGTACAGTGATTTTTTAAAAAAGTAGGGGAGGGGGAGGTTTTTCCCCCTCCCACCTACATCATTTTTAACCAGTACTCAAAAAATATATTACAAATATAATCGCGTATTATATAGATTATTGAATTCTCTTGCAAACAAAAAGTTAATGCGAAGTCAGATATTTTGAACGATTTCTTTGCTGTGATTTCTTTTACTGAATGACAAAAATATTTATCAAGATCTTTCAGTCCCCTTAGTTTTATTTGATATGAACGCGCCACCCAGCAGTTGTTTTCAAAGTGGCCGCCTAGAGCGCCACTTTGATCAGTTTTGGGAAAAGAAGGATGCTGGAGACTTCATGGAAAAGACGCCTCATGCGATTATGGGAAATTAATTGAACTGAAGACTGCACTGAGAAAGAAAGATAACTTAAATAACAAGACATAATGGATGGCGTTGAATTTTTATCTTTTTCCTTACATTGAAAATAGGCTAATTTTTAACGTAGCATAATGAATTTTAGGTGCATAGCTTTTGTACGAATTTTTAGATGCATTCAGACTGGAAATAATAAACATTGCTGTGTCGTTTAATTTAAGTTTCACGATTAATTACTCACGCATATAAAACATAACCCAATAAAGACTGAAAACGACATTGAAAAAAGTATATATGTATGCCACGAATGCAGTGATATATTGAAAAAAGCGAAATTGTATTAGAAATGTTAGTTTCAGCCAAGCTTTGCTATTATGATTATTCAGTGTGTTATTGCTAAAGTTGATAAATGACACGGTGACCACGGTGTATAATGGCTGAATGGACACTTTCAATCAACTAACATTGACAGTCCCAAGCCACACATCAATAAGACACCAGTGGGAGATTCCAAACAACTTGATTCATGCATATCTGTCAATTGACTCTCTCTCATTTTTGACAAATATCCAAAAATTCTCTTTTAGTCACCATTGTTAAAACGATTCTGTACTAGACTTTATAAAAAAAATATCATCATGAGTTGTTAATTATTACAATTAACAATATTCTCTGTCGTTATAACAAAAAACACATGTTATTACCTAAAACAACGGATTATGAAGGAGAAACATATATGTTTATCTAACTGTGAGTGTATATATGAAATTTTTCGTATACTCTGGTTGAAGACTAAATAAAATATCAGACACGCTATCAATACAGTTACAATATTTCATGAGATTATAACATCATATCAATTTGCTACAATGACAAATATTCATATATTGGATAAAATAAACCTAAATAACACAGTAATATTCTCATTGAAATAATTCAAATTGTAACTAAATCTTTTGCTTATAATCAATTATTAACACTTTCAAAACCCTGTCAAACTTGATACTCAATAAGGACACAAAGTTATAAATTTAATCTTCTTTCTTAATGATCCACAACACACAACTGTCAACTAAAGTCCAGACCACACTCTATGCAGCACCATAACATGTCAGTTTAGGCCGGAATCCACTAGTGCTCGATTTTCACGCAGCGTGATTCTCTGCGTTGCGCGAAAAACGCGCAGCGATCGATATGTATACTTA
>JAQIXG010004986.1:0-12061 GCA_034700105.1 Oconnorella tubifera | reverse complement strand
ATTTTTAAACACGTGTTTGTATATAATATATATAATAGAAATTAATTTGTATATTTTTAAGGCAATTTTCGAGTATTTGTGCTTAAAGCTCTAATCGCTGTTTATGAGTCACATCAAAAATGTTGCGTCAACTTTCAACATTTTGCTAAGGGTTGTAGCAAGTCAGCTAAATATTGAGCTATTTAGATAACTGTGCTTCTACATTTTATAAAGCTTTGATAAGTCTTATTTATGTTACATAAATCTATTGTTATGAATTAAAATGCTAAATGATTAAACAGTCAGATTTGAAAGCTTATTTGAGGAGTCAACGCTCTAATATAGAGATATTTGACAAACAAGGTACGCTGCTTAACTTTGCCTGTGATATAGCTGCTGGCCTACAAGCTATGCATCAGGCTAACTATGTACATAGGTACGAATATTTAATTTAAAAATCATCTTTTTGTTTGTCTTTAAATTTAATTATTAAATTTTATGTTCAGTTTAACGACATTTCTTAGCTTTTTGTTTTGGTGAAAGAATTAATCTACAACATGAAAATAATCTTACAATTTAATTCAGTCTGTAGGCAATTGATTTAGTTGAGGAATATACGTAAATCTGTTTATAGACATTGAAAATTTGTATAGAAATTGATACAATGTCATTAAATCCATTAAGTTATTGTCTTATGTAAGCACTTATTATGTAATCTCATTGAAATCTTGTTTAACAAATAAATAGAATCAAAATGTACTTACATTTGAGTAAGTACATTTTACTTAATAAGGTTTTTTATTTTTTTTTTCAGGGATTTTGCGATTAGAAATTGCCTAATTACTCAAGATCTTACTGTTAAAGTTGGAGACTACGGACTCTCTGAAGAAACCTACAAGGTGAACTTTATTCTTAAATACAATTTACTTTATTTTTCTTGCTTGTAATGCTTGAAATTGCATTGGTTGGTTAGGGGTTGCATCACTTATCACTGAATATATGAGATTTAGTGATCAACAGATCGCTTTAAAGGTTTTTAAGAGTCAAGTGATAGTCACTGATCGTTTGGTTTTTGCAAACTGAATTTACAATATTGAATTCATCTTTGACTTAACTCTGTTTCTATGCAATTGAACAACATTTATCAGTAAATAAATCAATTTATAAATGAATAAATTAATTAATATAAATAAATTTATATATAAATTTATAAGTAAATAAATCAAGAAACTAATAAAAATATCTATTTTGACTCGCAATGTTATTTTTGAATGTGACAACTAGTGTTGTTGCTGTTGATTTGAATATTACTAGAATTTTTAGAATTATGAAGTGCCACTTAGCCAGATGTTGTATCTGAAAAGATATTCTTTGATCTGTGTCAGATATATCACTCTGCCATTTGTCTTCTTTGTATAGACTAGGCATAACAATATCAGTTTTCAGTCTCTCACCCTTTATGTGCAGTATTATATACGCATCTACCGTGTTGTAGCAAAACTATAAAGTATAAATTATACTTGAAATCAAATCAAATCTTGATCATTCAAATAATTACTTTGTAATAACTACTACTTGTCAGGATGATTACTATTTGGATATTAATGGAGATGCATTGCCTATACGTTGGCTTGCACCTGAAGTCATTAATGTTACTAGCACTGGCCAAGTATCTCTTAGGCATATCACGAAGGATAGTAATTTATGGTATGTACCGAAACCCGTGATAGTAAATATGGTAGGTATAAGTCAAGCATAGGAATTTATTATACCTATGTTTGTATGTTATTTATGTGTAATATACTGCAGTATATAAGTAGTATGATGTGTATATATTATATAGAGTATATACGTAAATATATATGGTAGGCATAAAAAATTTATAGGTAGGTAGCATAGATGACTGGAAGTACAGTATATGAAATTCAAAATATAGGATTTTAAATGTAAATGTAATTTTACTATAAAACTGGGACAGTTGAGAAATGAATTTTGTATTATATATTTTAAATTTATCACCACTGTTGTTTTTAATTAAAGAGAAAATTTTAATACATCTTGTTGACGCGTTTTAGGTCATTTGGTGTCGCTCTATGGGAGTTGATATCGTTTGCTAGCGTGCCGTACGCTGATCTCAATGACGCTCAAGTGCTGCGCCTAGTTGCGTGCGAGAGATCAGTGTCGCTGATTAAACCCGCAGTGCAGTTATCTTACATCGACAGACTGTATGTTGTATTATCTTTGTTTTGTGAGAAACTGTAAGAGCTAAGCGATATAATGAATGATATGCATTTGAAAAGAAATAGTTTAAAGTATATTTTGCAAATTAAGCCGTTATGAAGTTTGAAATACATTTTAAATGGATTATATTTATGGGAATGATAGACTTTTGTCAGGATTCGCATTTAATATTGATTGGATTGACTGTTAATCTTTTTTTTGATGTTTTTTAGATCTTTTTTTTGAGGTTTTTTAGGTTTTTTAGTAATAATTGTTATATTATTTCACCCACAAGCTATCAGTTAATGCAGCTGTGTTGGTCGGCCCCCTCACAACGTCCTTCTCTTCGTGAACTTCGCATCATGCTTCTTCATCTTCACTCAAACAAAGATGATCCTGACGCGACTGACTTTGAACGCAAGTGGAATCAGATGATGCCACGCCATTCACTCAATGAACAAAACGTCGCTACAATCGACACGGAAGACATCACGTTTCACCCGAACGATATCATCTCTCCGGTGACACGTAGAACGAAGGAAGAGTTTCCAATTCTTCTGGAAATGAAATCAACACGACCAGTTAGTTTTGAATCAGATTTCTCCGAGTTAAACGCTTCGATGCTAGCAAACGCGGGAAGCTTACAGCAGTCTATCGCGTCGAGCTCTGTGGTGGGTACACCGGACGGGTTTCATTATCGTGCAAACAATCGCGCTGTCGTTAATAATCTCTCGCTAGAAGCAGAGTTGGGTGGCGCGTATCAAGGAAGCAAAACGGGGTCGAGTGACGATAGAGCGTCGGATTTTGGGAATGGTGTTGTAAACGAAAGTTTTGAAGGAGACGGAGAAATATTGAGCAAAGAGTTAACGCATTACGGTTTATCGGAAAAATTACTTTTTAATCAGAGTAGTGAGGGTGTAAGTAGTAGCGAGATTTTGGTTCATTCAAGCGCTGTGAAAAGTAATATCATGCGTGTGAAAGAAGCTGAAGGTATGCTGGAACGACACGACGGTAAAATAAACGCAACGATATCGACTCAAGTTTTAGACGATTCTATTGGCAGTGATGAGCATTCGCAAAGTAAACGCAGTCCTTCTTTAGAGCGAGATGATTGGTCGATCATTCAGCCCAATGACTACGCTGATAGTTCACACATTACTGGTGTATCAGACGGAAATGATAATACAAGCGCGCATAGTTTCACTTGTATACCAGATGTTGCAAGCGAGGAACTTACTTTTGATAAAAGTTTAGATAATTCCCCGGACAAGGGAAATAAATCAGAGGGACTTTTTGTTGATATTGATGGGAAAGGGGATCAATGATATTATTGTATTTTTATTACTAATATTATTTATTGATATTAAGTGTGTTCGTATGATTATATTGCAATTATCTGTGGAATCCTGCGTAGCTTATAAGTTGGTTGATTTGGTTTAGCATCCGCTGGATGCAGACTCATCAGTAGTTTATTGTAGAAATCGAGAGCTGAATTTTGTTGCAGTTTTTAAAATACTTTTAAACTTTGAGCTTTTGTGTTGTTAGAGCAAATTTGAGTTTCTTTTTTTGTAATTTTATGATTGTTAATTTTTAATAATTGGCTAGGGTATCATTAGATTTAGACTTGGCAATACTTGTTATACTGCAAGTAATAAAAGAGTTAAATTCAAATTTTATTATGTTTCTTTTTGTTAAATTGCTATCGATGCAAGTTTAAGATTGATTTCATGTTGATAGTTTTTATTAATATTTAATAAACATAAATGAACCTAATTGAACTTAAACTACAAGAAACTACAACAGATAATATGAACTAATTAGATTTTTTTGTTTCGTAATAAGTATATATCTTACATATTTAACATTTAAATTACGATATTTTTTATTGATATAGTATTGCTTCTCTAATTGATTTTCAGTATATTTATTGCTGTATGGTTCTTATCTAATACTTTTTGTTGTTGATTATTCAATGCTATTAGTTTTTCGTGCAGTTTGCAGGTAGTTAATCATTAGTAACAGATCATGTTTTAATTTTGATCTATTTTAATAGTTTTTGAAATAGATCGAAATTAAAATAGATCGATATCTATTTTAATTTTTATATTTAGATTAAATAATGATTCAAATTTAGATATATTGCATTATATTGCCTGCAAATATCACTAAACTGCACTTTACAAATATTCCGTTTTGTTGTATTATTGAACAAACATACATTTACTGCAGTAATTATATTTTTAATTTTTAGAAGTTGTATTATTCTAACATTAACTTCGTGTGGTATCATAAATTAGTTTTATGACACGCAGTTTTATGACTTCTATTACACGAAGTAGTAGTATCATAAAAGTAGTAGTCGATGTTCTGTATGCTTTTTTTTATAATTATAATAGCGAAGGAAGACTATTAAATAGTGTGCATGGTGTTCACTCATCATTACTGGATCACAGTATTGATAACGCGTTTCAGTTTGTCTCGTGGTTATTTTAAAATCTGAAAAAGTTTAGTCTTATATGTATATTGTAATTTGTAGTTCCAGATTCAGTTCCCTATATATTTCAAGCGTTTTCACTCGCTGCATTCTTATCAAGCTATATACTTCTGTAGCTATGCATCTTAGAATATTAAAGTTATGAGAATTATGTGTTAAAAGAATAACATATCGAAATATATGTGTTTTGTTGTCAAACTCTGCAATGATTTTATCGCAAGTTTTATGTAAGACACCTTTTTTGGGTGTTCAAGTGCCTGTTATAGTAACTTGAGTCTATTAAACTGTTGTTTGCATTTGATAAATAATATATAGATCCTTGTATATGACTAACATTTGATCAAAAGACATTTATTAAATGAATAAATCTCTTGTGGAAATGCTTCACATTCCTTGGATATTTTTTATCTCAAGTTCTTATCTTTGCTTGCTAATTTTGTATCATTTTGAATATAGAATATAATCTCATAATAATTAATAATGATACAATTGCTTCATGCCAATAATGATAAAACATAATGTACACAATAATACGCTGTATATGGAAATGCAAAATAGTCATTTCATTCAACTTAGTGAATAGTGGGTCTGATCGTACACTGTGTCACTAAAATGATGTTTGATTATTTAGACACATAGGCTGTAGTCCAGTACGCTAAGGGCCTTAGGCCATAGATCGATTGGGGCCCATGGTGAATCAATAAGATTTGAAAGGACATTTTAACAAGTTATGTTTACCCTTTTTAAAATTTCTTTTTTAATAATTTTATCTTTTCTAAATTATTCATATTCTTTTTATAGCAGCCCCCCACTCAACAACTTGACCAAAAGATTGTGAATGAGCATTTAACAGAATGTGCTGCAGTGCAGACTCAGAGATGCTTAGTTTATAATTATTAGATATAGTAATGCTGCGGATATGATGTCTGATCGATATTATGCAGCATTCAGTTTCTGAAATGTTGCATCTTTAATTTATAACATTTTTTAATAAATTTTGAGCTCAGAATAATGTGTGTGTTGATGCTCAATTAATAATCCTATTATTATTAAATCATTTGTATATTTGTGTCGGTAGTAATACTAATAATTCTCTCATTGTATTACTTTATATTGATTACTACTGTAATATGGTAGATTTTTGAAAGTCTTTAGAATTTGAAGCAATTTTCGGTTGTATCTTTTATGAAAACTTGAGTGTGCAATTAATTGTTAAATTTTATATTATCTTATTTGAGTTACACAGTGTATTATAATTATCATTTGCATCATCATGTTTTTCATGTTATGTAACTTAATAATACAAGAACAAATTTAATGTTTATTGCATATTTTATTATTTTATGATATTTATTGAAATATTAATTAACTAGTATTTTATATATTAACATATATTAACTCTGCTTTCATTGCTTTTGACAATAACGATTGCCTCTTATTAACTTTCTTTATTTCTTGAATAATGTATGTAGCAAGTCTTTCTCTACAGAAATAAAGTCTTGTAAAATATAGCATTAGTGTATGCGTTGTGTTTTTCATACCGTTAATAAAGCTGAAACTTAATGGTTATTTTCAAAAACGATTTTTGCGTTTATCTGATATAAAATAATTTAATTCCTTACTATGTATAAATGTTATTTATATTTTTTAATCCCAATTATTATTTGTCAATTCATGGCTTGGCGGATCACTGTAAATGCCTCGGCTGGTTGCTCTTAGTGCCATTTTTTTAAAAAAAAGGGTGCAGGTGGTAAAAATATATTAGTGGTCTCGTGCGTCCCGTGGACACAATAACCCTGAGATATAATCTATAATTTCCATATAAAAGTTCGATTTTATATAAGTGAAGAATCGCTAATAAACTCATCATCATTGCAATAATATCCTCATGACATAAGCTTGTTGGTGGAGAAAAAAATTGCCTAATGAAAGAAATCGTTTTACTTGGTAGAAGAAAATTTCTAGGAAAAGAATGCGCTTTTTTGGTAAAATGTGTCTTTCATCGTTTTACTTGGTAAAAGAAATATCTTTACTTGGTAAAAGATAATCTTTACATGGTGAAATATGGTGAAATATACTAAAGAGATTTCTTCCACATGCTTTTAACACGGAGGAAGAAATCTCTTTAGTTAGTGAAAGAAAAAGCTTATATTAAAAGGCAATCCTTTACCCGGTGAAAAGACTATATTATTCTCGGCATATTATAAAATAAATTGCATATCCAATGCAATTTATTGTTCGTATATAGACCTAACAACTTGTCTTATACATCTTAATACATCTTCGGTCTACACACGTACTAACATTCATCAGTTTTTGTTTGAAATAATTACATTTAATAAGCCATGATTGTGCTGTCCAAGTTGAGTAGTTTTAATCAAATTAAAATTGTACATAGTTTATGTAACTTCGAATGAAAGCTTTGGATTAAAATGATAATTATGTAATTTTTAAAAGATGAATAGAATAACAATACGAAAAATATTTTTAAACATTGTCTACGTATACAGCAATTATAATCAATCAGTATAAGCAGTATAAAGTAAATGCCAGGCATTACTAATATTATCATCGAGCTCCGTGGTCCATGCTGTCCTTTTGTGAATTAAACTCACAAACTTTCATTTAATAGTTCGAAGGGCTAAATGAGTAATAAATATCGACCTGTTCACATCCCTCTCACTTTTCCATGATCTAATTAAACTGAACTCAATTTAACGCAAACTAATCATGCCATCTTAAACTCTACATGGCGTATATTTTATTATAACGGTGATATTTTCACATGGAATTCATCAGCTCAACGACGTAATCACTAGTTGATGCAGCGGTTGTTGCAACAGTCGCTCAACAGTTGCTGTCTACAAATCATTAGAATGCACTTGTCAGAATGTCTCGTTAAAAAAATTCACCTCACAACGCTTTCGCTTGCAACATACAAGCGCGGAGAAGCCGTGGTAGGTACGAGGTAGTAGAGGCCAACGAACAGAAACGACAAGCATCACACGACAAAGCGTCGAGAGACAAAAGCAAACGTGAATCGTTACTATAGCTTAGGCGTTAAGTCTTTAAGCATCGTCTTGACACGATTTTGTTGGCTTCAAAGAATTGCTTACTTGCGCTGCTTTTGATTTTGACGTTTATAACCTTGACTGACTTGAAGTTAATTTATTTAAAGAGTTGAATGAGATTTTTGGCTTATTTAAAAGAATAATAAATTAATTATTAGGCATAGTGATGTTATAACTTATTTATGCAATTATTTATGTACAATTATATATTGACCTACAGCATATTTATATATTGTCTACTTATGTTCTTACTACAATAAGTATTGATAACAATATACTTAGCATAATAATTAGTAATTATCATTTTACTAATACGCTTGTTTACACAGATTTTTGAATAATATATATTTTTTTCATCATTTCCTTATATTCTTATTGTCGTTTGTTTTATAAGCTTCTTGCCAATATAGTAGAATGTAAACTTTGTGAATGGAAGGTAGTTGTAGACCGTATACCTAATTATCGATTTACTGTTTTGATGATGATGACAACAGATTACAAAATGATAAAATTTACATCGAATATGCTCATCTTGTCATAAACTTAATCAATGATTGAACTCAGCAATTTATCAATGATTAATTTTAATATAATTCTCACACGATTACTGTGCATTAAATTAATGCATGACAAAAATTCTCATCTAATTTGATTGGAAACTGCTATTGTTAAGATTTTTAATATAAGCTTAATTGTGAACTTGTTTTAGGATATTGCATGTTGTGTATTAAATAGTAGGTGATATTACTGTTATCAAAAAATCGAAAGCGTTTGAAACTAACAAGAGACATGCTAGCAAGAACGATTCTGATATAAATCGTGACACAAAAGAGAAATGTTCATATTAATCGTGCAAATAATAATGAAGTTGAGATTTTTCATTTAATAATTTTACAATTAATTATTTCTTTCGTGATGGACTTTTGATTTCATCGCTAAATATTTTTCTTTATACAAACCTTTATTATTGCTATTCTGATCAAACTGTAGGCATGATAATAGGATTAATTTTTAATAAAGAATTTAATTAATAAATACTGTTGATTATAATGCGATATATCGATTTATCATGATAATATAAACATTACGATTTTTTTGTTACTTATATCAGTCATACTTTTGTAAATAAAGTAATTAAATTGGTGAAATTATTTGTTTGTGTAATAATTATCTTAAAAGGCTTTAATATTGTTTAAATTAAACAAAACGTGAATCGGATGAGGTAGGAGTAACCTAATGGTAACTTTCTTGTTCTTTTGAGTCACAGTCATGAGTTCGACTCTCGGCATCTCCACACTCGACGTAGCCGTTCTTTATTACTGAAAACTGACTAACACTTGTGTCATGAGAAGAAAGAGGGAGACTTAAAATTACTTGGTGCAACTCGGCGTAAGACAGTCTGGACGCCTGGACAGGAAGTCTCCTTCCGGAATGAAGTCTAATGAGCTCACTCACTAATGTTAACTAAACTAAAAAGCTCAAATTCTTCTTCTTTATCTTAAGTAGCAATTAAAGTGTGCCAGTCAACCAATCCAATATATTCAATTTCAATGATGACGTCGAGTCCTAAAGACAAATATTAAAATATAATTAAAAATTGGACTAAATCGACATGTAAAATTCTGCACTTCTGAATTGTCAGTGATCTGACAAAGTACGGTGCGTAACAAATACGGGATACGATACGATACGAAAGTAGCTTTATCAAAATAAACAAATTCTAGCGATATATTCTTATTATTTAGCTAAATTATTTTTAGATAACGTTATTTCTGATAAAAAAAACTGTTATTTTACTCGTTAGTACGACTGGTAAAATTCTAATTACTAACGACTGACTCAATATGAACATCAAAAAGTCATTACTGCACTGCTAGAAGTTAATTAAAGCTCGAAATGGCTTATAATATCAGAATCTTTGGTCGATCACTTCTTATGCCACTAAAATTAACAAAATTCAAACTAGTTAATATTCGATGGCGAGGAACTCTTTTTACTTTTAATTTTGTCGGAAAGAGTGTGTATTATAAATAACCACTAATGTTTATTAGTGGTTATTTTAGCGACGACAATAGTTTAAAAGTTGACCTGTATGATTTTTTTTGTTATAAATAAATTGCCTTTAATAAATAGTTCAGATACACCTGAACACTTATTTTGGTTAAATCTAACCAATAAAATTGACTGAATATCAACCAGTATATCTGGATTGATTTAACCATTGGAACCATTCCAAACGCAATTAAATTAGTTTCTTCAACCAATTTCTTGTTAAAATTAAACAATCTAAAATTAACTAGTCTATTTTAGAATGTTATAACTTGGAAGCATTTTTTATTTCTGTTTATAACCTAATCAAACGGTTTTGGTACATCATGTGCACATCGTGACCTCATGACTATGTATTATAGTCGTAAATATATAAATCCGTTTTTCGGTCATGAAAAAATCATATTTTTTAGGGGAACGTATCATGACTCTTGTGCATGATGCATTCGTCTTCGTTAGATATATATTTAAAAAATCTTACTTAACAGTCTTCGGTGAAAAAAGGCAACACGAAAAACCAATTGGACTAATCTAGCCATATTCCAACTCTATCCTAACTTTAACCCTATACTAACCCTAACTCTAGTACAAATTCTATGGATAAATTTCGTTTATCCAATTAAAAGTATTTCCAGTCATCTTTTACCAGATTGGTTAATGGTCGCATACTAGTGGCACAACGTATCCAGGTGTTGAATGTTGAACAAATTCCTTTCAGTGAGAATAATCACGTCTGTTAGATGAAATACGACGGCCATAGTAAATTTTGTGATCATAAATTTGATCCAGATCGAAATAATAGGAATTATTCAGTGCGAGTATCTTATTCATTTCTTGATGATAATCGGCTTAAACCATAAATCTGAGTTTGTTTTTAATTAATGTTATGAAAATGCGATATTTGTTTGTTTTACACTAGCAATTTGACTACCATATTCTATGATTAGGAACCTTGATACAGCAAATGTGTTTTACTGGAAATAATAATTTGAAACTTTGATTAGAAATTTTTATAATTTGTGACGTCTCTGACAAAAGACGTCAATAGTGAGTGCTTTTGGTTCATTAACTAGCACTTTATATTTCACCAATATGTCTTTTCTGTAAATATAACAATTTGAATCTTTAGTAGGGGTCTATGCTATTAAACACTATTGTTAAATCACTTATAGACTATGAAATCAGAGTTTATCATTTGAAAACAAAAACAATTTCTGTGAATTAAATCTTCGACACAGGTCTATTAATAAATGGAAAGATTTTTTACGTTTGACGCGCGAAGCCGTTATCCTCATCATCTTGACGAAGCGAAAGAATTTAAAGAACAATTACACGATAAAACAAGAAAGCGATTGCTGTATCTTTTCTGTGACAATGTTGCGTAGGTCGAGCCAGTTGATGCGTCATCGTTACATGTATGGATTTGTGGACTGTTGACGAATTGAGTAGGAGCGGATCCAGGCTACAGGGTTGGGTGGGAGCATACACTCCCTGAAATTTTAGAATCGGCGTCTATATATAATACTAATAAAAAGAGTTTATTTCGCATATCGCATAGTATGTAGGCCTTGTTAAGTCTGAAACAGCATTCCAATTAGTTTATAATATTATTTGAAGTATTTTACTGTTAATATATTTATTCTATAATATTATACAGTGTATATGAAATAGAAGAATAGAAAAAGATGTAAATTAAGAGCGCAACGAAGCGAGGGAAGAAAGAAAATTTTGCGGGAAAAAGTAAAGCAGAAATATTTATTACAAATTTGAAATTTGACTAAATAAATAATTCGACTAGAACTAAATAATCTTGCAAGACTAATACAAGAAAACAGTCTAGGGTAACATTCCACACAAACCCATTCTCTGATACAGAATTCATTTGCACATATAAATTGTTTTAATTTAAGTTTCTTAACCGTGTAGAATAATCCTTCTATGCCTAGAATGAAAGTTCGGATCTGCCACTGAGATTGAGTGTATTTATACTCGCTCATCTCTCGAGCGCTGATTGCCTTTATTTTCTTGATTAATGCGTTCGTATATAATGGCTTCTGATTTAAAGAAAATATATTTTCACGTTGCTAAAACTAGAAGAGATTTTTTCTTAATTTACAGGAAAAACGAATAGTGTTGTATTGCGTTGACTAGTTTTGAAATAATCATAACGTCTCTTTGTACAAACATCAACGTTCGTCAGTTAGTATGACTGACAAGTCATACTAACTGACTATAATATATAGTCATA
>JAQIXG010004985.1:0-12062 GCA_034700105.1 Oconnorella tubifera | reverse complement strand
TTGGTCTACTGACATTAAGTTCACGACATTTGGTCTACTGACATTAAGTTCACGACATTTGGTCTACTGACATTAAGTTCACGACATTTGGTCTACTGACATTAAGGTTTAAATTATATTTAGGGTTATGTGTAAAGGGTTAGGATGATTTTAAGGGTTACAGTTAGCGTAGATCAAATGTCGGTAGACCAAAAGTCTGTTGACGATTATCGTAGACCAAAAGTCTGTAGACTAATTGTCGTTGATTCCGAGTTTTAAATTATGTTTTCAATCATAATTTAATTCATGATTTTAAATAATTTTAAATTAATTTCTGCGAATAAATGAATAAAAAATTTGATGAAAATCTCCCGCTGGGGGTTCCGTTGCACGCCACAGGGGGGGCCGCCACACCCAGGGAGGGGTACGGCTCAGTGTCTACGGGGGACAAAACAAATTTGACTGATAACGTCGAGGTAAGAGTGATAGATTATAAGGTTTTTAAGTTAAAAATTTGTGTAAAAAATTCAGCACTATGCTGAATTTTAAAACTATCAAATTTCTTTACAAAATCATTTTTACTTAAATACGAACATAATTATTTTAAGTAATAATTTTTTCCTAAACTATTTTTATGATTTTAATAGATGCATCGGGGTTGTTAGAAAGTTAAAGTTTAGCATTTTAGAAGCTTTGAAATTTACTGCTAATTTTTAAAATAGGAAAGCGTAATCAAATTTGGTTATAAATTTATATAAATTGCAATTTACCCTTTACGAAAAAATAGGCCTACGACTTAAAATTTAAATTTGTTTTAAATTTGTTATATTTAAAAAAAAATCGCGATCAACGTTTTAATTGCAAAACTGAACAAAATACAACATAGGTTATAGGCTACTTAGGATAAAAACGGATTAAACAACAGTTTAAGCAATAATTTAAACAAGTATTTCAAATAAAAATTCGATTGACAGAAGTTAAAAATTAAAAATGTAAGTCTATAGGCCTATACACTCTTGGAAAACTTTTCCAAAAGTTAAAAAAAATTTATGTTTTAAATTTTTTAGGCTTGAACGTAGTTGAATTTTTTTTAAGGGCTAAGGACTAACCCCCCACCCCCACACTCGCGGATTATTATATTAGATTTTAAATTTTTAAATTTGCACTTAATAGGCCAATCACTAAACCCTAACTTATGCTACATCAACTATATGTCGCAAATGCTTCTTTTTTGACAATTTATAAGACTTTGTCAGCTATTTAAAAAGATGTTTTTTAAAATTTACATTGTAAAATTTGAAACATGAAAATTTACTAAAAAGGAAATTGCTAGACTGTTAGAAGTTATAATAGGCCTAGTAATTAACTAGGCATACCGGTAGGCCTAGTAATTAACTAGGCCCACCGGTATTATTAATCAGTGGCGTACAAGGGGTGGAGGTGTGAAAGTTATCACCCCCCACCTTAGTGAAATCTTGGCTACGCCACTGTTTTAATAAATCTATAATATAACTAGATTTAGGCTACTAAATAACTTTTTAGTCAATGCGCAAAATAGAATTTCAATTGGGGGGGGGGGGGGTAGATTTTTGATGATAATTTAATTAAAAAATCCAACGATCATTTAATTAACTCATTTAATTTATTTAATTTACTTTAATTTATCATTTAATTAACTCAAAAAACTATTATATGAGTAATATTATTTTTAGATCAATTGCGATAATTATAATTGAATATCGACATTTCAATATAATTAGATATCCGTTTTCCCACCCCCCTCCCCTATCCACTACCTCCCCCCCTACTTCTTACCTCCCTCCCCCCACTTTATTCGTCTCTACTTAATAAAATGACGTCATTATACTAGGACACTGATGGGCGGAGCCAAGAAGTGATGAGTGATCTTAGACCTGAAGGATCATGGTCGACCAGCTATGACCCGGTCACTAGGGACGGGTCAGAAGTCACGTGGTCTGACCACCGGGTTCCCTCGGACCAATCACAGCAGTGGACGTGGAGGGAGGAGACTTGTTTTAGGGACAAAAGAAGAAAAATTGGTCAGAAATTTATAAGCCTTCTTAAATTAATTTTTTTAAATATTTAGGCCAATTTCGATTTAAATTTTATTTTGCAATAAAAAAACTTATAATATGAAAATCAGCTTCTAATTCAATTGAGAAATAAAACTAAATTGATGATTGTTTTAATTTAAGATTTTTTAAAGTGGGGAGGGGCAGGAGGAGGGATGGTTGACATTATTGTAAAATTTAAAATACCCGGAGAAATCTGCCCCGAATAAAATAACCTGACAAATCTACCAAAAATACGGTGACCCAAAACATATCATAAGATAATTTGTTGAATAATCCTAACCTAATCATGAAATCCTAAACTTAATCCAATTATTAACTCCATAACCCCTCCACTAACCTGAAAATTGGACATCGGGGCCGATTTGTCGGGCGAATTTGTCGGGGCCTATTTGTGGGGCTAATTTATGGGGACAATTTCTCGGGGCCGATTTGTCGGCTTACTGATTTAAGAGTTCTACAGGTCTACAATTTACTGCTTTTCTGTATGACAATTATACCTAGAGTATACTTACTACGATTATGGTTAGGCTTACGTCCAAGTACGTAAGCTTATATGAATTAATTTTTAAAAATGTGCATAATTAGGCAACCTATAATTTTTTATTTGGTGGGTTGGAGTGAAGGAGGGGGGGGGGAGGGGAGATTTTAAAACATATTTCAAAACTGAAATAAGTCAAATAGACGCATTATGTTGATCTCGTGTTTAAGTTAAATTTAGATATAATATAAAATTGATCTAAAATGAAATCATGTGATTTTATTAAAAGCGAGTATAATTTTTTGTCTCTTTCAGTTTTGTTAATTCTTTCTTTCTTTCTTTATTTCTTTCTTTATTTCTTTCTCTTTCTTTCTTTCTTTCTTTCTTTTTCTGTCGTTCATTCATTCATTCATTTTTTCATTCATTCTTTCATTTATTCTTTCATTCATTCATTTTTTCATTAATTCATTCTTCCATTCGTTCATTTATTCATTCATTCATTGATTAATTTACTCACTCATTCATTCTTTTATTCATTCATTTATTCATTCATTCATTTACTCACTCATTCATTCTTTTATTCATTCATTCGTTCATTTACTCACTCACTCATTCATTCTTTCATTCATTCATTCATTCTTTCATTCAGACTATATTCTAGTAGAAGAGGATTCAGTTATTGAAGAACTAGCAGTAACCCAGTCAACATTAACGCATAGAAACTGGAGGGAAACCTTTAAAACTAAACTTCAACAATCAGGCATGCAGTTGGAACAGGTTACTTATATCAGTAACAATTGAATTATTGCTAAATTTACTGTACAATTTTATTACACATAAATAAATTATACAATTTAATTATTCATAAATAATTAAGGCGTTTATATTTTAGTAAATATAACTATACAAGAAAATGATTGTGCATGATTATAGAATGATTATACAAACTGATTTATACTTGATTATAGATTGACTATATTAATCTTTAAATTATTAAATAATTTTATATTTTGTTTTTAAACAGGAGCGCGTTGTGACAACAAGAAAAGTTTTAATTTTTACAAAAGTTTATTTGACTTGGGACACCATGTGTCAATACGCGGAGGCCCTACAACTTAGGGCCCCCCTTCAAGTAGATATTTTTATTATTTTTTATTATTATACACATATTTTTTATTGATAAATTGTTAGAATAGCATACATATTATTATTAATTTAATTAGGAATATTTGTAGTTTTTACACAATTTTTTTTTCTAAATTTACAATTTTGTGTTTTGATGATAATTTTTAATATAATAGGCCTATGAGTTTATTTTATTATATATGCTACAAAAAAGTCTGTATTATTCTTTTAATATTGTATCTTGTATGATAATGGTGATGATAATGAAAATGATGATAATAATGATGATGATAATAATGATAATAATGATGATAATATAGGACATTCCTCAAGTCAAATTTAATTGGTCAGAACAAATGCTTCATGCTATAAATATCCCAAGTCCTCTCTCATTGGTTGTCCCAAATCAGCCGACCAATCAGTTCACTTGCCCTTTTAAAATGTCTAAATTAAACAGGTTTGAATAGCAGACCTATTTTTTATACATTTTAAATTTTTGGGGGCCGTTTTAGAGACGGGCGATGGAGGAGGGGTATAACTAGAGGGTATGGTTTTAACTCATAGCTAGTGTTAGAGTTAAGTTTTAGGATTAGGATTAGGAGTTAAAATTAGGGTTATGGGCTTGGATTAAAATTTATGGTTTAGGTTTAAGGTTGAGGTTTAGGGTTATTAGCTAGGATTAGAGTTAGGGTTATGAGTGAGGATTAGGATTTAGGGTTAGGGTTAATGATCTTTTCACACTGTAGATTCCTGCACAATGAAGATCATGAGAATTTCTTCCCAACAAGAGAGAGACAAAGAGTTGCTTATGAGATCCTGCTGAGGACAATTTATGGCAAAAAAGACAAAGCTGAGATAGGCATTGACCGCCTAGTTGACCAAAAAGTCTTCCTGGCAGCCTACCCCCTCCATGACGTGAGATTTAAAAAAAATTTGGTTTAAAAATATATTTTTGCAAAATTTAATTAATCTGGTGTTCATATTTTTACATTAAATTTTTGTTAACTTTCGGTGTGTGTGTATGCTTGCGTGTGTGTATGCTTGCGTGTGTGTATGCTGGCGTGTGTGTATGCTTGCGTGTGTGTATGTATGTGTGTGTGACATACCTTTATGTGTAAAAATTTATTTTTTTATTTTTTATCATAAACTTTTTGGTTAAACATTTTGACCATTTTTCCTGAGATTTAAATTTTTATTTTAGGGTCCCTATGAGCGCCAAAATGACGACCAAATTTACGGCGAAGAGACGCACAACCCCCGCCAGATTTTGAGAGAATATTGGGGGCGGTGGGGGCGGTGGTGTAACTACCAGCCCCTGGGGCACATCAGGGAATATTTTGGGGAAAAAATTGCCATTTATTTTGCTTGGTTAGGTTTGTATTAAATAGATTTAATCATTTAATTAGTTAAATTAATTAATTAATGGTTATATTTATATCAATGGGGTGGATAAATTATCATGAGAGTGGGTGGGGGGTTATCAGGTAGCTTATGGGCCCCGTACACTTTTTTAAGGAGATCTAAATCAAAATATGTTAAAAAAAATTTTTTTAAAAAACCACATTTTATTCTCAGACTATGTTTTAGTTTTTGTATTTGTTTAAATAATTTGTAAAAATTAAACAACATATAACATTTAAAGCTTTTTAAAGTGTAATAAAGGGGGGAGGGATAGCCCCCCCACTTTCCCATTCTTAAATTATTTATACGTTGAATTTTTGTATAATCCCAAAAATTAAATCTTGTAAATCTTATAGTAGACATTTGGAGCCAAATTCTGATATCATATTTAAACAAATCAATTTTTTGGATCATATTTTAACCTTTTATATTATTATAATTTTAGAGTGAGGGAGAAGGGGGATTGTTCCTTCGCCCCTTTATTACAAATTTTAACCCCCTCCGTAATGTTTTTTTAAAATTTTAGGTTTCTATACGGCTTGGCTGCTACCCGCGGCAGTGGTGGGAACTTTGGTTTTTATTTTTGGGATAATTTTTGGATTAGATAACAGAGTGTAAGTAGATAATATAATAAAGTTTATTATATGAGTTTTTATTATAGCGACGTATACAATAAAACAAAAGAAACTGTAAGATAAAACTTCATTACTTTAACTGATTACTGTATTAAATAATTAATCGACTGATTAATTACTAACATGATTGATTAGTGATTTATTGTTTGTTTAATTTTTGAGTTCATTGATTGACTGAATGATTAGTGATACGAGCTGTTGGATTACTGATTGACTTATTTAATTGTCTAGTCATCAAGTTATCGATTTTCTTTTATACAGTTATCTAAAATATATTTTTATATTTAAATACTTTTGCATATTTATATATTTCTAATATATACTTATTTATATAATTCTAAAATATACTTTCATATATGTTCATATATTTCGAAAATCGACTTTTATGTATTTATATATTTCTAAAATATATTTTTATAAATTTTCTTTTCGCAGCAAAGAAGCTTGTAATTCAAAGAGAGAGTTTAAAATGTGTCCCTATTGTGATGGCTGTCCAATTACCTATCTGTCCAATAGCTGTCTACATCTAAAACTTGCTGCCTCTGTGGACCACTCAGGGACTGTCTTTTATGCTGTCTTTATGTCGTTCTGGGGTAAAATTCACAAAAACTTTACGCGTCATGAAAGATATATTTTGAAATATATGAAAGATAGATTTTGTAGGCTTTGTTTGGTTTTTGCTGCTTAACGTCACATCAGCACAAATGTGTATAATTAGAGAGGCGATATGAACTGTGTGTGTGTATAAATTAAGTGATGAGTGAACGCTTCACTCTTAACACAGCAGAGCAGTCAATTATTTTTATTAGTATAAAACTTCAAGAATTTTTATTCCCAAAGAGAAAAATTTACATCTTGGGTGAAAAACAGATTTTAATCCAAGGGGGATTAAAATTTAGTGCAAGTTTCTAATTTAAAAACAGGGGGATTATTTAAAATGGTTAAATTATACAGTTTATCAATAATTATTACACAATTTCTTTGGCTATATAAGTAATTATATAGTTATTCTAAACTGCCTACAGTTATGAATAAGTCTCTTAAAATAACTAAAATCTGTCTGCATTTTTTCTAGCCATCACTTTTCTTGAATATTGGAAAAGAAAATCAGCCGATCTGTCTTTTCAATGGGACTGCATCGATCTTGTCGAGGAAGAAGTTTGTGTAGTTTTCTACTAACTTTAGGGCTAGAGTTAGGGTTTAGGGCTAGATTCATGGCTAGAGGCTAGGGCTAGAGTTAGGGTTTAGGGCTAAGTCTGTACTTATTGTCTTTGCCTGAGGTTTATATTTGTATAATTTGGATTCTTTTTGTTTGTTTAATGTACTCATTGCTGAAAACTTTTGGCATAATTAGCCTCAACCAATAGTCTATAGGTATATTTAAATGTATTTAGTTCTTACTGAAACTCTTTGGTTTACTTAGGAGCAACCAATGTTCAAATCCCTTAGTATTTGCTGAAACTCTTCGGTGTATTTAGGAGCAACCAATAGTATACTTATGCTTAAGTGTATTTACTTCGTTGAAACTCTTTGATGCGTATAGGAGCAGCCAAGACCAGCCTATGCAGAGAAGTGTAGAAAGTTGAAGAAGAATCCAGTGACTGATGTCTATGAACCTTACTTTCCCAGACGTCTGAGAAAAAGAAGAATGTTGACAGCCACTGGAATTGTTCTTTTAATGGTCTATAAACTTAAATAATTGATAAAAAATCATCAATTTGTATATATATTAATCAAATATGTGTTTATTTGCATATAATTACATAAAAATCATCAATATATGTAAATATAATTATTATATATTTGTATGAATAGGCTGCTGCATAAAATTACTTTGGACTGCAGCCTAGAGTTACACTGGGCTTCAGCTTAAAGTTACTTGAGCTGCAGGCTAGAGTTATTTGGGCTGGAGCCTACAGTTACTTTGGGCTGCAGCCTAAAGTTACAATGGACTGCAGCCTAAAGTTACTTGGGCTGCAGGGTAAAGTTACTTTGGGCTGCTGCCTAAAGTTACTTTGGGATGCAGCCATTAGCGCTTAAACGCTAAAAAGTAATTTTAATTATAAACAAACTTTTACATCAAGTAGAGTAGAAGCGCGTTTGGCCTAGTGGTTAACACTCTGGGCTGTGCAACCAAAGGTTGCGGGTAGTCTTATTTTTATCCTTTTCTGTAGGGTTAGGACTAGGGAGTGGGTATTGTGTTGGTTACAATAAGTATTAGGTTATTAATTTGATGATTTTTTTACAATTTTCATTTAGTTTTATATACCATATTTCTAAATCATTATTTTGTTTTCCTTTATTTAACAATTCTAATTGTTTATACTTTACTTTCTATAGTTATTATGTTTTTGTTTTTGCTAGATTTTCGTAGTGTTGATATTTATCATTGCTGTTGTAATGTACCGAGTGATGGTAAAGATGGTCACAGGGGACCCTGATCAATCAAAGATGACCCACCTAAAAGTTTTCATGGGCTTATTCGCTACTTTGTCATCATCTGTGTTGAATCTAATCATCATCATCATTCTGGGAACATTATATCATAGCCTCGCTGTAGCCTTAACTGAATGGGGTTAGTGTAGTCAGTTTAGTTGAGTAAGTTTAGTTAGTTTAGTTGAGTAAGTTTAGTTGAGTTTATTTAGTCAGTTTTAGTCTATTTAGTTTTAGTCAATTTAGTTATTCAAACCATATTGAGTAAAGCTTTAAACTCAATAGTTACAGGTTCGATTGCTGTAGCTCAATATTACTAGCTGCGCCCTTTAGTAAGACGCCTAAATCGTTTGCTACATCTGAGACATCATTCTAATCAAAACTTTTTTAATTTTAAAGTTTATTTACAATTCATTTCAGTCAATTTTAACAATATTTAGTCAATTATCTTTGACTGAACTTAATTCTAATCATTTAATTTGAGTGAAGCTGGTTTAATTGTCTAATTTGCGGAAAATTTGTTGTTATTTTTAGAAATGCATCGGACGCAATCAGAATATGAAGACAATTTGACTTTTAAAGTTTTCGTTTTTCAATTTGTTAATTTTTATTCTGCCATAATCTATGTAGCATTCTTTAAGGGAAAGTTAGTATCTATTTATATTTATACTCATTTTAAAATATAATTTCTTTCTTTTCTTTGTTTGTTTGTTTGTTTCTTTCTCTGCTATTTCTATTTTATGAATCTTTTTTATTACTGTTTCTTTTTTAATTTTAAAGGCTGCATTTAGGGGGTTTGGGATAGGAGTGTTGAATTTAAGAGGGGGGGGGGGGAGTGGAAAAATCTATAATCTCTGATGATATTTTCTTCATTTAAAATGAAAATGAATGTAACGTTAAGTAATTTTATTGTTTTTTTTAGATAAAAAGCGGAAGGTGCAGCAAGTCCAAGTTAATTATTCTTTTTTTTTGGCAGATTTTCTGGGTACCCTGGTCATTATAACAAAATGTTTGGACTGAGACAGGAAGAGGTGAGGGGTTCAAAACATGGTTTTTATTCGATTTTTTTAAATTTTATGAAATAATATAAATAATGTTGAATGTTTGACATGACTAGCCATTTTCATAATTCTTTTTTTATTTTATTTAATCAGCTTTATTTATTTGTTGATTTATTTCATGATTGTATCATTTGGAATGATGTAGTCAGTTAATCGATTAAGCGCTTCCTAAAGGGTGCAGCAAGTTAGCTAAATATTGTCATGTCTGAGCTATCTAAACGTTTTGAAAACGTCAAAGATTCTGCTATTTATTGACAATTTTAAGAAACTTGCATAAATATTCAGAATCTATACATATGTATAGAGTCTGTACATATGTATAGAATAACATCTGAACATATTTATGTATTCTGTCGTCTCACATACATATTGCATCTTTACATATTTATAAAATCTATATATGCATATAAAATCGTTACCTGCATTTGCTGGTTTCCCGGAATCGATCATAAACTACACATATAATTAATTAATTACATATTTGATTAATTAATTACATATTTAAAAACTAATTAATATATAATTTCAAATGAATACATTATATTGAATGTTTTTCAGTGTAACGATGGTAGTTGTTTAGTAGAAGTTGCTATATTGATGATTGTTATCATGGTCGCTAAACAAATCATAGGAAACTGTCGGGAAATCATAATTCCGTCAGTTTTGTATTTATATTCATCATTTAATATTAAGAAATAAATCAGTTTTGAATTTAGATTTAACATATAATATTATGAAACAAATCAGTTTTTTATTTATATTTATGACTTAGTTGAAAATAAATAAATCTAACTTCATTTTGTTGCTGTGTATTATTTAGTTTTATAACAGCATCGTGGTATTCTAGTTTTAAAGTAATATTGTGGTGTTTTAGTTGTAGTAATATTTTAACATTGTGATATTTTAGTTGTATTAACACAATAACATTGTGTTCTTCTAGTTATTATAATAACAGTGTGGTATTTTAGTTATATTAACCACATTGTGGTATTTTAGTTGTAATATTATAATTGTAGTATTTTAGTTATATTAATAACATTGGGATATTTTCGTTACAGAAAAATATATTTCTGTCATATTTCTGTTTCAGAAAATTGAAGACAGTTTTTCAGAATTGGATTTCTGGTGAAAGTAGTTCAAAGATGGAGAAATCCAGATGGGAGCAGGATTACGCTTTAATTCCTTATGAAGGATTATTTGATGAATATCTTGAAATGGGTTAGTTGAAAATAAATTCTTTTTAAGAGGGAGCAGAGGCTAAATTGGGGCATTTAGTCCGGGTCAACAAACAAACGCAATTTATTGCGTTTGTTTGTTGATAATTTTTCATCAAACTTTTACTTACACAATGACATATTAAGGTGTGTTTTCATTCAGAATCTGATAGTTCTGGCATCGAATCTAGATAAAAATAATTTCACTACGAATGCATGTAAGTGTAATTTTTTGCAGTAGATTGTGAATGCATCTTAGTTAACATTTTTCTTAACAAAGATATCACTATATCGTGTAACATAGAAGAAAATGAATATATTTATAATTTATCTGTTTGTCTATTTTTTGCAACTGTGCCTTCCTTTAATTCCTTTAAGTCCTTTAATCCTATTCTTTAAATTTCTAACATTTAAATTTAGCATATATATAATATCACTGTGGTATTTTAGTTGCACTCTATCGCGTTATTTTAGTTCTATTAATAACGCTGTGATGTTTTTGTTACAGAAAACAATATCGTTTTTATATGTAACATTTTTGCATAACATAGCTATGGTATCTAGCATTTAGCGTCTTTATTTTTTATTGTTTTTAGTGATACAGTTTGGTTTCATTACTATATTTGTTGCCGCGTTCCCATTGGCTCCCTTGTTGGCCTTATTAAATAACTGGGTAGAGATCAGGCTAGACGCGTGTAAGCTAGTGTGCGAGACGCGTAGGCCCGTGGCAGAACGATGTCATAATATAGGAGTCTGGGCTGACATATTAGAGACATTGGCTTATCTGGCTGTCATAAGCAATGTAAACCGAAATATTCACATAAAATGCTAGAAATTATACTTGATGTTGCAATTAAGTCTTATAAACTAAAGTAGAATTTTCAAAAAAGACTCTAAATGATAGAAAATAATTTACTTGAAATTTTAAGTTCACAATTTAATGCTAACGTAAATTATACTTAATGTTATAACGCTTAATTACAACATTATTTATGTTAACATTTAATTTTGAATTATAATTTAAAGTAAATTTTCTATTTATTTTCGTTTAGAGTCGTTGGTTTTCAGTTTAAAGTGATTATAATTAAAGACTGAATCAATAAATTTAATTGGCATTGTACGTTTTGTGGTGTTTTTGTGCAGGCATTTCTGATTGCGTTTACTTCTGAATTTCTTCCCAAGCAACTTTATAAGTTTACACAAAATGCTGATTTAGTGGGATATGTAAACTTTACACTGGCTTGGGCCCCCCAGGGCTCGATCCCGCAGTACCCCTGCAGGTAAAAATTAAAACATAGAAAAATACTCATTGAAATTAGATTCTTAGATATTTCATAAAATTTTACGGCAATTAAAATTTCATATAATTTCATAATAAAATTTAATACATTTTGCAATAAAATGTACTCGTAGAAGTAGTTTTTAATTAATATTTCGATGCGTTTTTATTATTTTTAATCAGATACGAAGGATTTAGAAATAATTCGGGAGAATTTACAATATTTTTCTGGCAACTGCTTTGTCTCAGACTTGCTTTTGTTATTATCTTTGAGGTTTGTTTTTAGAAAAATTTGATTTTCACAAATATCTTTTTTTTGCTGAATGTTTTATCTTATATCTAGCAAAATATATCATATATA
>JAQIXG010004984.1:0-12063 GCA_034700105.1 Oconnorella tubifera | reverse complement strand
GGCGATTTTCCGGGGGGCGAATGTCGGGGGGCGATTTTCCGGGGGGCGATTTTCCAGGTGGCGATTGTCCTAGAACCGATTAATACATAGTAAACGTTAAGCGAAATCATGTTGATATCACAAGTGAAAAAAATTAGAACGAATAATGTATAATTGTATTTTTAGATGTATTACTCAAACTGAAAGCCTCAACGCCGAAGTCGAATAGCGAAATTAAATCATTTTGGAAGTATTATTAATTCATATCGTAAAAAGAGTATCTATTTATTTTGAACAATAATCATTATTGATTAATAATAATTGTTATATTGGAACATTATTGTTTGTACAATTAAGATCGATCTCAGTCATGTTACTAAATTACTGTGATTAAATCATCAATCAATTATTCTGACTCATTAATCTGAGGTAGGCCTAATCTAATTAACTAAATTAGTAATCTAATTAACTTGCTAGACTTAAAACATCCTGCTACTTTACACTTCGTAAAATTGATAAAAAGATAAAACTTTCATTAGAAAATATCGTGCAACCATACTTTTAATTTTGGGCTGCACTCCGCCCGAGATATCTTAAATTGTGCAACTTTTTAAAATTAAAATAACTTTTATAAAAAATACTTGTTTATAAGCAACACTTTAATACATATTATTGCATATTATTGTTGAGTAAAATATTTATTGTTAAAAAGATTATTCTTTGATACATGTGGAGAGAGTCCCGCAATTCAAGGATGAATTGATTTGTTATAACGTAGCGCTGTTGTGATCGTCTATAGGTCGTCTCAAAACGTTGAATAATAAAGCTAATGAATTTAATGAAATAATGAATTAATTAATGATCAATTAGGAGATCTGTTAATTGATTCGTGAATTTTTAGCGGAAGTTGGCTTGTATGCAAAATTTCAACTCAATGGGAAAATGGGAAGTTGGCTAATTATCGATGACAAGATTTTTACTATACATAAATTCAAACAAACGCATCAACTTAATAGAAGTGTTGTGAAAAAACAAAATAATCTGATCATTAGTCAGTTCCAAATCAGTCAATCTGAGCGTACATGTTCTTATATATTTCTTTTAAAGGACTCTTCCTTGCACGAGAAAAATGCAAAAAATAATGTCATTATATTTCTCCCAAGAAATGTATACAAAATATAATAAAACTTATATTTCGTATACACATATAAATTTCATTTTGATGATATTTTTTGAAATTCTCAGTCGACGTCCTTCCTCCTGCATATCTGCGTGTTTGTTTAATTGACTTGATCGTTTAGATCACTGTTCAATTTCGAACAGGAAACAGGATTTACACACACATCCTAGGCTCTATAGTGAGTAATGACTTTGAAACAAGCGGTCACAATAATTTGACAGGACGATTGTTTATTATATCAGTGCCAGATCGAGTTATTAAATTTACAAGTGATATTTGAGAGACGGCATTATTAATTTTAATATAGGAGCTGATGGTTGTTGAATGTGCCCTCTTTTTGAAAGTAAACGTAAAATTAATGATATAGTTAAAATAAAAGCTTCAGCATTGCAATTTAATGAGATAACTTACAAATTAAATATAATCATTCAATCGTTATCATGGATTAATTAATTTCATTAATGCTGAGCTCGAACAAAAATCAGAATTGTATGGAGCTTTAAGATTAGGGAAGCAACAGTCAGAGTAGAGTCGACGAAAATCTTTCAAATCCAGTAATTCATTCATTTTTCCCTTCCAAAATTGTTCGCTAGATCTTTAAATGAATTGACTTAATTAAATTAATTTTGATTTTAATTAACTGCATAGATATCGATATCGTGATATCTAAATAAATAATAAATCTCGCACTTTTTAAATCAATATTAAATCTCGCACTGCAGGAAAGTCTAGACTTTAAAAGACTTTTTGTTATAATATATATTGTCCTGTCAAGACTTTATATGAGGTACAGTATATATACTTTATTATTATTATTGCTTATTAAGGTGGATCTATATATAAAAAAACTGTTTCATATCTTTACTGAAGCACATTTTACTCATTTTAGATCAATATTTTGAATTCTTAGATCTTGTACGGTCGTCAAAAAATAAACTTAAGTTAGTGTTATCCTGTGTCCCCACCTTAAATATATATATAAATTCACCAATTCAACCAATCATTAATTATAATATTAATATTCATAATTAAGCTATAGTAAGTTGACGCGCTTAGTCTAACGATAAACACAAGTATTCATCCCATCAAATTACTTTAATGATAATAATTATGATTATACTCACAAATTACTGGTTTATTAACTGCCGCGAGTAATTGATCGAGTTCTGTAGTTGATGCAAATTTGCCAATTCAATAAAGGATGCTGTTAACGAAGCCGCTTATTATAGTAGAGTCGTTACGCTAATGACCAGTAATCTAATTACTGCACGAGGAAGGTTAGGCGGACTTGTTAAATTACTGGTTAATTAAAGAATAATTTAAATCGTAGATATCAGCAGGTCGCTATGAAAATAAGAATTATTTGATATCATACCGAAAATCGAGTTTTATCTCAATAAAAAAGCTCTCTTTTATTACATTACTACGCAACAGCATTATTTATGTACTGGTATCGTTTTAGATGTAGTTCAACAGTTTTGAATCTTTATTTATTGTTAGAGTTCTATTCTCTAACTTTTAATACTGCTAAATATACGTTTAGAATTAAAATTAGAAATTATAATGACAGAGAATGAAAATATTGAAGCAATCACCAAAAAGAGTATCTTAACATTTTTGTCTTCAATAGCAGTTCTCTCTCAAGTTATTCATAGTAAAATCATTTGTTAGTCAATCTCAAAGCTACTTAATTAGCCAAAACTATGACCAAATATATTCATTCTGATTTAAAGTAAAAAGTATATCGAATATTTTTTCCATTTTCTTTTCAAAAATTTCAAATAAAAACTTGAAGAAAAAAATTATATTAGTCTCCTGCCGTAAAAGTGTTAACAATTGGACTCATATGAGGAAATACTTCAAACTTGCATTAAAATTCTGTTTTGGTAGTCATGAGGTTGTGAAACCAATAAGTAGGCCTATTATGTGTGTTTAGTAATCACCATCATCTCTAAACATGTTTACAATAATCACCATCATCTCTAAACATAAATGAAAAACTTTAGTGTTTAGTTCTTTTTTATTGCGAGTTCATAGCGCAATAAGATAAATTCGAACTTTTGATGTTTTAGCCATTGAATTTCCTCTGTAGGGCATATAATTAAATTGTAGTTTAATGTAATTTTTAATTAAATAATTGAATAGAATGTAGAGAAATTTTTGTGGCGTTTTTTGTCTGCATAAAAACGAACTAGGATATATAAAATGCTCAAAAAATATGTAGAAATCGCTAAAAATACCTGGAAGTATAAAGGACCCACAAATGAAAAATGAACTTCCAAATTTATGTGCGCGTTGAGACACAATTACTAATAATGCGATAAGCAAAACTAATAAAGCTGTAATTTAATTATCTTAATATAATTGTCATTATATGATTATTATAAAATTAGAAGTATATATTCCTATGTATTAAATATATACTAATTGCATTTGACTAAAAGTGATAATACAACTCAATAATTATTATTAGTCGAAAACAACTTAATTAAGAATTTGCTTCCGAGTCTAAAATAATTTACAAATTGGTCCTATAATTACTATGGAGATTAATAATTTTAAAATAATGCTTGTGCTTTAGTTTATCTTTTGCTTTAGTTTATCTTTTGCGAGAGATAATTGCGACTATTAAGATTATAATTAGACATATATTTTGTATAAAACATATATTTCTTTTGTATTGTAATGTATTTAAATCTAATTATATTCAGTTATTATACATGTTAAATTTGATTCAAAATTATACACCATGGTAGATTTTATTGTTTATTTCCAGGCATTTATTTAGTTAAATATTTAACCCTAGTTACTAAACTACCATTAACTAACAATTAAATTATTTATTTTATCTAACTTGTTTGTAGTCTATTTAATAAATAAATACAGCAGCTAGCAAGCAACCCTCAACTTAAACTGAGATCTTTTAGTTCCAAATTTAGTACTCTAACACGATAACATTTCACATAGTTTATTTTGTTACACTATGTATATAAATTGAAAGTAACATATAAAATTAACGTTCTTATATAGTATATCACCTTAATACATCTTAATACAGTATATCAAAATTTAACCAGAAAAAAACTATGAAGCAGGCATCAGCTAACGCAAACGTGTCAAACGAATCGTCCTTAAACCGATTTCAAGTATAAGAAGGACTCAAATAATAACGTATTGAATATGTTTGTGAGTAATTATATCAAATCACTACAGTTAAATAAAGGCGTTTAACAAGACACTCAGTAGAAGCATATAAGTAGAAGCATAATTCACCGGCATCTTGGAATATGAGACAGCACTTGCTCCAGGCAAGAATTGATAATAAGTCATTAAGTGAAAGAAAATTATTCTTAGCAGATTATAAGAATAGTTTTCTAGTCTTATAATAGAAACTATGACATTAGTATCCCTAATGTAAAAGTTACACTAGTGATGCCAAATATATATATTATCAATTAACCTGTATCTAGTTTTCTTTTTTCTCATGTGGGACCCGGAATGATGTGTTGTATCAAAGCTCGGAGACTTAGCGTGTTCATCACAGCGATCCAGTAAATCATTTCTAATCGGTAGAGTCCCGATAATGCTATGATCGAACTTTTCTGCAAACAAACGTTAGAATTATAAATGATTTCAAAATAGACAGAGCTTATTACAATTTTCTTTGTAGAAAGACATCAATTAATTTTAGGATTGTTTTTGCTTATTAAACGTGTTGATCATTTTACAATATCTCTTTCTCTCCCTCGCACTATAGTTTTGAATTTAATTTAAGTGGTGTAAACATCTTCATCGAGCAAAGTTTTTTTCACTAAACATGTCAAATTTAAGAACGCTTTTAGACGATTATGTATATTTGAGTTACTTAAACTTGTCTATCCGTTTAAAAAGTAATTAACAATAAGACAAAATAATTATAATTTTATAAAACCGTATTAGATATTAATTAAAATTATTCGCCAAATTTAATGACATCTAACTAAAACATGACAGATTCGTAAGCCTACATCATTGTTGTAAATTGATAGAAGAAAAGTAATAGCCAAGCTTCTATTTAAAATCCTACCTTTAGTATTGTCCATGACTTAATATTTACTTTGAATGTATACTATTAAACTATAGATTAAAAGTAAACTTTTTGTATCTACTTATATGTCAATCAACTATAAAGTTTTTGAATTAATCGTATAGTTGATTATCTACTGTAACGACTATAAATAAACCTCAACGCGTGATTTGTAAGCATCAGTTTGGCTTACTGATTATAAGCATCCGCTTGTGATGCTATAATAATCTATAAACGGACAGTGTGCCCCAAACTACCAATTCATTTTTTGCAATTTCATATTTGATTATCTTATATGTAACTACATCTGTGTTGTTCATTTTAGATGTTTCATACTTTAAAGAATATTTTGCTTTGATTAAAAGTTATAATTATTATTAAGTTTTATTTAGTTACTTTAGATTACAGCAAATTAACGGATTAGTTACAATAGTGTATTTACTAAGTCAATTTTCATTCAAAATCTTTAATTGTAATGGATTTGATGAAAATACTATTATAAATATTATATTCAATATTAAAAAATTAATGATACGAGCGAAGAATAATGCAAGTAGATCAACAACAAATGAATAAAATCAGGAAATTATTAGTAAATAAAAATTTAATAAACTTAAACTTAACTTGAAAAAAATTGAAATCAGATTAACTATTGATTTTGTGCGTCAATTCATATGCAATTATATTTTTAATATTTTCAATGTTATATTCCAGATATAACTTAAAATACTCAGGATTTTATAATTAATTAGACATGTATTTTATATAACATTATTGTTGCAGAAAACAATGTCAAATATTTTTGTTTCAAATAACTTCATTCAAGAGTTGAAAATGATTTGGCCAATGCAGTTTGTTTGAGAACACAGTGTAAGCCTACTTGTGATTATTGCGAATCAACTCCCGATCCATTTCAAACGCTAAATATCCTGACCAACTAGTCATCTAATGTCCATCATTATTGAATTGCAACCAATCAGAGCACGAGGATGCTTCTAAGGCTCCAGGGCTGGCAAACCTATGGCACGCGTGCCCAAAGTGGCACGCGAAACGATCTTGCATGGCACTCCATACTCTTATGATGAAAAAAATTGTGATAATATTAGTAGCATGAAATCATTGAAATTGCTATAATTTCTTTTTAAAAAAATATGTTTTTTTTATATTGAAAAAAAATTGGAACGCGAGAACGTTGTTGTTCTTCAAATTGAAAATATTGGCACGCGATCTGAAAAAGGTTCGCCAGCTCTAAGAATCTAAGCAGTCGTCATATTTATATTCATTAATAAATTGCTTCTGCTTCTTTGTTTCTGCTGCAACTTCCAGAGCTTAAACGTTATTTTTACCATTAAATGTAATAGTCAGCATTCAAACTTTCAGAATTTAGCTTTCCATATAAAATAAAGAACTCTTCCATATTAAATAAAGAACTGTTTAAATCACGAAGATAAAAGTTATGCAAGTGTTTATTCAATTTTGATAAGAATGGAAACGATCTGGATTCTATAGCAATCTAAAGCAATCGAGAGAAGGTATAGGAATGATCGTTCTAGGACTGCAATGCTAATAATGAACAATATCTTAAATAACCAAAACTTAAAAAGGTTGTCAAAATTGTTTAGTTCCCCCCCCCCTCCCCCTCCCCCTTGTAAAAAGTAAAATAACTTTCCACTCATTTTAAAACAAACACAAAAGAACCGATAAAAGACAGATTAAAACAGCATTAAATTAACAAAACCAATACTCAATACATTTACTTATTTATTGCTTAATAAAAACAGAGATTATATAATAATATCCACAATAATCAACACAGTGCACATCAAATAATTCTAATTATTTAACTGAAAACCATCTGAAGAAGGTTCACAAAAAGTTGCATTCAATCCAATGACAATATATACAGTATACTGAATATTGGGCAATTTAAGCATGCAGTTTAATCTGATCACTTAAGAAATGCATATTAGGTTGTTAAAATGAATCAGAAAATAAATTGATAAACTCAAGCGATAATTTTCTTAACCTAATTTATAATTAACTTCTAAATTAACTGCAATAAGTCAGTTTGCTGTAAGTCATTGAGCTCTATTTCTATAATATATCCTAAGCTGCTGAGACTGAAGTAACCGAATTGTAAGAAGCAGTAACAAGTCGTCGAAGTTGATTCTCCACGCACACATAACAGATGCTAGAAAGAAAAAGAAGAGACATGAGTACGTAAAGATTGATTGTGACCGTTAGATATGAGCTTGTGAAGAAAGCTGAAGCAACACCGAGACCTTGTACAAAGCGATAGTTCTGAAAGGCTGCCTGTCTTGAGTCTGAACAACTTGTTCTTATCAAACCTGCAGTGAGAATAGCAAAATACAGATAGTTTGGCAATTCAGCAAAACATTGATAATTTTGTTATAATTTGAGTTAGTTTATAGTTACTAGTATTATATCATTTTGTTATGGCATCTGAAATAAGAAATGCGTTTTGTTACCGACGTGAAACTGAACAAATTTGAGGGTATATATTCCCTTAGATTAAAATATGAATTTTTCATCTCATTATAAATTTATATCGCGTCTTGCAATTACAATTCATAAGGTACAGTAGGCTAGATTTTAATTGGACTATGATTTTTTACAATTTGTTGAAAACATTTTACTGGGCATACTTTACATTGGGTTTTAATAAGTGTGGTTTACAATACCTTGCGCTTAATTCAAAACAAATTAAAAATATTTGGCATAACTAGTCGTACAGTGCAACTTAAACACATTGTCCTGCGGAACAACTCCATCGCAATTTCGATAAATTTTAATATATTTTTAAGAAAAAACTCAAAATTGAAAACATTGATACATACAATAATGTTAATAAATATTATAAAATGTTTTCAATGGATCGCTATAGAGGTCAATGAACTCTATATCGCGTCAATGACGCCCTATAACGGGTCAATAACCATAGCGAGTTAATGACCTCTATGGCGGGTCAGTGACCTCTATGGCGAGTCAATAACCTCTGTATCGGGTCAATGATCTCTGTAGTGGGTCAATGAACTCAATGGTGGGTCAATGACCTCTGTTGAAGGTTAATAACTTCTCTAACGGGTCAATGACCTCTGTAGCGGGTTAATGACCTTTGTAGCGAGTCAATAAATTCTATAGCTTATAAACGATTTCTATATCTGGTCAATGACCTCTATAGCGAGTTAATGACCTCTATAGTGGGTCAATGACCTCTATTGCGGGTCAATGAGCAATATAGCGGGTCAATGACCTCTGTAGCAGTTAACGCACTATACAGCTTATCAATGACCTCTATATCGAGTCAATAACCTCTATAGCGGGTCAATAACCTCTGTAGCTGGTCAATAACCTCCATAATAGCGGGTCAATGACCTCTGTTGCGGGTTAATGACCTCTGTAGCTGGTCAATGACCTCGATAGCGGGTCAATGATCTCTATAGAGGGTCATTGACCTCTGTTGCGGGTTAAAGATCTCTGTAACGGATCAATGACCTTTGTAGCGGGTCAGTGACCTTTGTAGCGAGTCAATGACCTCTATGGCTGGTCTATGACCTCTATAGCGGGTCAATGACCTCTATAACGGGTCAATGACCTCTATAGAGGGTCAATTACCTCTATAGCGGGTTAATGATCTCGGTAGCAGGTCAATGACCAGCGAATCAATGTATCTGGTCAAAAATGATATCTTAATTTTGACAAACCATCACACTAACTTCATTCACTTTTTCAGATGTTTACTACAATTGTCTTTAAGAAATCAAGGCGGGTTTTAATCATTTCAAAATGAAAGAAAAGACAAATCATCAAGCTACTACCAGTTACATTGAGTCTGCCACACTGCGCTGCTGACCCCCCACAGACCGGAAATGATGAAGAAGACCGAATGTTGTTCACGTGAAGGGACCCAGACCAGTAGAAAAACAAATAAACAAAGTTGAATGACTGCTCCAAGGCCTACCAAGGTTTCACGAGACACTTTTTGAGTCAAATATATTGTGAATAAAAGAGTCAGTGAGCTTGATAAGCCCATCGTTAACATGATGTATCCGATGTATTCAATTCCCAGCGTGCATGATACAAACGACTGTGAATACAAATACATTAGATTTATCATTAGATAGATATTCAATACATAGTGTAAAACCATTTATTAACATTTTATTTTTTATTTTGTGTTTGAACATTTCAAAATTGAAATGTTCAAACTATAACTTACTCAAAATTTAATTTGCTTACATCTTATTTCTAATCGAAATTTAAATATAACCCTAACAATACTATCCGTCTTCAATACCGATTTACTCATTATTATTTATTCAGCTAAAATTCGTTTAATATATTGCCAATATGGTGCAGACAAGACAAGGCACTATAGGGAGCAACCGTGATTATATTTAATCCTCTCATGAGATTATACTTTGACGAGACAAAACGCTATTATTTTTTGCATAGTTTTATCGATGAAAATTCAGTCAGATATCGTCATAAATATGACCCATAAAAGTAATAGCTTTCTCCAGCGGTGCTAATCTGACTGTCACTCATAAATCAATTCATATTTGCCATTAAGCTATGAATAAAAAGACGCTTTCTAATTGTAAACTTTTATATTTCACGATAATTTTCATAAAAGGTGTTTATCTGCTAAAACCAAAAACTTTTGTTTAATAGAAATAATAATCATTGATTTTGTTGACAAGAGTAAAGCTTTTGCAGTAGATAACACAACCGATCGCGTGTAAATGTATATTTAACAAGGTTAACAATGCACTGCAGTATGCAAATTAATTCAAAAATTGCCTGGAAAGTTTCGAGAGAAAAAAATGTTAGCAATCACTTAATGTATAATAAAATTGGACATTTCATGAGAATTGCTTGTTTCATATTATGGAAACACTTGTCCATTGGAATACGTAAATTGTGCAATCTAGTTATTGTCAGATTTAATTTTATAAGTGAGAAAAGTTTTATGTCTTAATGAAGAATTATCTAATCAAGTATGAAGCTTTCTAATCGATTCTCATTATCTAAAATCAGAATACCAAACGGATTGGAAGCATTTTCTGAAAGTAAACCTTATTAATGGATTAAAGATGACAAAAGTCTACTTTCATACTATACATTTTGGACTATTCCATATATATCCATTTTGGATATTTAAGCTGATTTTGATTATTAAGATAATTTATATCAAATATGTTATATTTTCTTGCTACTGTTAGTGAAATAATGGTTCATATATCCTACCCGTGTAAAGTCAGAATAGACGAATCCCTGTTGTAATCCAGTAAAAAACAAAATTGGAACTATCAGACGGAAAGTTCTATGCTTACTAATCAGATTGACATTTGTACATAACTTCTGAAATTTAAAAGAGAAATAACTGATCAATTATACTTGAAATCAAAACAGCCTTAAACATATTGAAATTTTAATAAAGTTTTGAAATCAATAACTTTATAATAAAAAAAACAATTGTTATTAATCACAGTTCAACGCATTTCAAATGCAATCTTCTATCACATTTGAAATTATAAACAACCATTAATTAATATACTTAATAGTTAAAGAAACTATTTTAGTGTTTTTAATAATGACCTTATGGAATGACGTATCAAGATCTTCGCTAACTGTAAGGGCCTTAACATTCTCCAACAAAAGAAGAACGAGAAGAAGAGAGATCAAACAAAGAACGAGCAATACACCAATAAACTTGATGACTGATTCGTCTTCAGGTCTCATGCCTGCAATTGCGTAAAAAAATCATAGTAAAAATACTATATTAAATTATCGTATTACAACAATCGTAATTGGATTTACACGAAGGAAAGAATACAAAAGCTTTATAAAAAGGCCATTAGTATTAAAAAATACATTTATTCTCACAATAATATTTAGGATAGAGTGTAAATATTGAAGAAAAACTGTTATAAGTTATAGAGTTTTAAGACTAATATTAAGTTAATTGTAAGTGTAACGAGCACTTATCTATTTGCAGGAAACCGCTATTGAAAGAAAGAGGCAAAACGGTTGAAAGAGGCAAAAAAGATGAAAAGTAATATTTATCGCTTAGAGTTGTAACTGTTATTTTAACTTATTTATAAATAAAACGACTGATATTAATTTTATTTCTAAAATCAACTCTCAAGTCACGAGTAACGACTAGACTTGAGATGGTTTTCCGACTTTCAGCATCATTGTAATTATTTACTGCTGCTGTTGCGTGCTGATACGATCGAAAATTTATTATCATAAATCAGGTTTTTCTTAAAACATTAGATCACATTATATAGCTAAACCAAATGAAAATTTGCTAGAATTTTATTCACCTTATTAATATTAATATGAAAATGATAAAAAGGCTACGCATTTGCTTTAGGTTAATTAAAACAGCAGTAAACTACAATATACTGCGTTGTTTGTAAATTGCATTGAATACTGTGCTCATGGCCTATTATATTATGTGATTCAACTATATTCAAAATTTCATATATTAATATTTAATATTAATGATGATAAGGTGATTACGCCTCATTCAGATTTCACAAAGTTATAAAATGTAATGATATATGTGAATAGCTCAAGAAAATTGTAACGAGTTATTGACAAGAAGTCTATGATCAATCAGGAAGCAGTCATGACACTATATAATATTACATTGATCCAATATTACATTGATCCATGACACTATGTAATATTACATTGATCCAATATTACATTGATCCATGACACTATATAATATTACATTGATCCATGACACTATATAATATTACATTGATCCATGACACTATATAATATTACATTGATCCATGAC
>JAQIXG010004983.1:0-12063 GCA_034700105.1 Oconnorella tubifera | reverse complement strand
ACCCTAACCCTAACCCTAATGCTTTTAAATTCGCGCCATTTAAAAAATAATTACTATAGCACATGCATTTAATTAATTACGCTAAAATAGGATAGCCGTTTTGACGAAATAATTAAATACGCTAAAATAGGAGATTACCCAATTCTGTTTAAGCCTACAATAAAAATTATTTATAGCTCAGGATTGATTCTCTGTTTGTGACATCTTTATTATTATTTTAATGCTATTTTATCACTTAATAACACGTGCAGATATTTGACACATTTTCGATGAAAAATGTGTTGTAAAAATTAAGATTACTCCAGCTGCAATAATTAATCTGAACAACCTGTAAGCGTTTGCAATTTTATAATTACCGGTACAACATTTCACAATTTGTTCCATTCTAACCTGGAGAAATTAGATGAATTCACAGTGTTAAGATTACAACAAAAATCAAAGTAGATTTAAATTAATCCCATAAAATTATCAAGATCTGTAAAAAAGGAACAATTTGAACGTTTCAAGTCTCTACCTTCTAGCCAATATTTTTCAGCCATTAATTTTTCTCTGGCATCTCCTGTAGTGTGTGCCACTGGGCTATGGGGCGTCGCGGATTGGCCAGCATGTCGCTCCAGTGTCTTAGCTCACTGCCCGCGGCCGTGCAGCCTAGCACAACGCGGCCTATAGGCTCAGACGTTCCGATACGATCATAGTCTACCACAGTGATGACCAGTGTCACTTTCTAAAAAACAAACAACAACTGAGTGGTTACTATCGTCGGTTTGGAAACATAGATCCTTATTCAAATCTCAGATTTGCCTTATCATGTCAGGCTAAAGTGTTCCATTTTTAGAAAAAAATAGGTACCAGATTCGAGTTCTTGTGTTACTCCCAACATCTATCCTTTGATGCACAATGCAACACGATGACTATTTGCCTTGCGTTATTTCAATCTAGCACAAGAGGCAATAGATGCAAAATGGTCATATTATTACATTTAAAACCGAAAGATTCCAAATTCTAGTAATAACTGCTGACAACATACTGCATCTTTTAACTAGAAGCACAATTTCATCGTTGTCAACATTAATGAGGACAATCTGGATTTTAAATTAACATGACTTTATATTAACTCTTATTAAACGGTCACTTTAATAGTGTATTTAGCTATCCTGAATTAGTGTAATTAGATACTTTTATAACAAATAACCTGAATCTGTTCAAATGCTACTTCAAACGTGAACGACTCGTTGTAATATGGATTGAGTGTGCATTTTTTGATGGTAGTTTTCTTCTTCTTGAATCTCTTGTTGTTCAGGAGCAGAGATAATTTAACATAGGGATCTAAAATAAACTAATCATTTATATAGAAGAACCGGAGAGACATGAAAAAGATAAAAGATACTCGTTTAAATATAAAAGAAAAGTTCAAAATTTAATGAAATTCGAAGATGTTAGATTCAGCAGTCGTGGAATTAGTCCATGTGGAATTATTTCCAATAACATCAAAATTTTAGAATTTACCTCTCTATGCGCTATAGTTATGAAATTGTGTGTGTCTCCTGTATATAATAAATTATAAGTCTACTATAGATTAAATAAAATTACTTTAAAGACTGAAGTAACAAATAATCTAAATATGGAATGTATTATAGGCCTACTATACTACTACTGCATAGGCCTACTGTTATAATAGACTCACCCGATAGACCACCCACATCCATCTTCTTCAAATTCTTTGCCTCAAGAATAACGATAGTCAGCTTTCCTGCTGTAGGTACATAGCGAAGAGAGAAACAAATGTCACCTAGCTTATTTTCCTGAAAAATATTCAATTAAACATTATTATTCAATTAAACATTATTATTAAATTAGAGGACAAGAAAATATTGTAGGAAAAAGTTGATCATTGTTGCTCTATTATGTTCCATTATGTTACGTTTATAGTTTAAAGATTACGCAAACTAATAAACGAAGTAACGAGCTTTATTGGTTTCATGTTATTAATATAGATTAATAAATCAATTTTCGCAATGAAATTAACTTTTGAAATTTTGAATTTGATCGTTCTGCTGTGACGTTAAACAACAAACAAACCTGACATAAAATTTAAAAAATACTTAAATTCTCATAAAGTTGTCTTCAGAATCAGTTAATGCGTGTAAAAACTCGCATTCAATTCAATGTGCAAACGCATATAATTTAGAAAATAATCAAAGTTTCTTTGTAATTTTGTATTTAAAAGAATTTGAACAAGATCATGTACATTTAAACATATGATTAAATTACTTGCTAGATTAATAAGTAAAAATTTCTACTGGGAGACAAACATACACTGCCGGCTAAATTATCTAACAAACTGGATGACCAATTAAACTATGCATATAATAAGCATTATAAACAACTTAACGCAAATCTAGATACTGAAATGATGAAATTAATACAGTAAAAAATCAACCAGGTTTAATCGAAGCAATAATCAAATATTTCTACACGTTAAATAAACTACACGATGAGTCTACATGACATAGCTATATCTACGCTTTTATAAAGAATCTGGAAATCAAAGAAGTATAATTCTCAATAAATCTATATAAACATTATGGATTAAAAACAAAATTTATTACAAAATCTAAAATGACTTCTACATCAGATCTGGGAATATGCCCAGTGGATGATATAGGAAAAAATTATATATGATTAGTAAATCTTATATAACGGCCCCCCCCCCCCGTCACCTCCCCGCTTCCCCTGTAGTTCCAAGCAATTCTTCTCGTCAGGGGTGTAATCATAAAAAAAAAGTGGGGGAACGCCTGGATCAGTGGCGCAAGGCAAAATCTTGCTGGAATTTTTGCATGCTTTTGCGCTTTGTTTTAAAACTTGCATGTACAAAAATACAATAAAATTATTTTAATAAATGGAAAATTAATGTAGTTTTGTCAGATAAAGAAACTATTATGAAATAATTACAAACAATTACAGACAGAGCGACAGTCAGAGAACAAATATATAGGCCCAAACTGATAATGTTTTAAACACTTTTTATATTATCTGTGTGCCGATAATATAAAAAATTAATTTAAAAAGCAATCAAATAAATATAGATCAAATTTTCAAATACAAAATTTAGAAAATTAATTTTTTTCATAAGTTGTTTCTATTAAACAAAGCTCATGAAAAATAAAAGTTTTTGTCTAAAACGTTTTATCCAAGTTATCAAATGACCTCACATATTTGTCCATTTTAATCGATGATATTCATGATTAAAACAAGTTAATAGAATATTAAGATTATTGAATGAATTCTAGAACAAAAATTTAGCATCAAATTTTATAATTTTATAAATAAATGCGCAACCACCTCGAAAATCTGATCAGACACTGATCTGATACTGACTTTGTAACATTACGTCAACGATCACTGTACTGATCGTTGGCGACCACAACTGTGATACTGTGAAGTGTCAACGGGTTGATCCGATTTTTACATGGATTTGAGCAAAATAGTGGTGGAACGCGTTCCCTCCCTGGAAAAAAGTGGGGGAACGGCGTTCCCCCCCACGTTCCCGCCCCACTACACCACTGCTTCTCGTGAGCTCTTTTCTTAACAATATTCGGTCATGTTTCTGATAAAATATTTACTATCATCGATTTCTCCTACAAGGCACGCGAAACACAAATTTGATCATTTTTTCTGCATGTCGAAGGTCTTATGCAAACTTATATAAAGAAGCTGCCAATTAACTTACAATTATTGTATTGAAGTTGTTATTTTAAACAACTTCAATACAATACTTGTAAGTTAATTAGCTTCTTTCTATAAGTTTAATAATCTGTACGGATATAAGTAGGCCCTATATTTGAACAACGTTGAATAAAATTCAACTAAGTGACACAATACATTCTGGAACAGAAGTTTGAACTGATGTACCGTACTGTATATGAATGACAATATTATGGTTTCAGCTGGCCTGTATTATTTTCAAAATACAGTCGGATTTATATAATATTACATATCATTCTAGTCCGATTTACATATTATTAACTAACAGTTACTATATGTATACATACTCATAACTAAATGCTACTATGCTAAACAATACTATACTATACTAAATGCTACTCTAACAGTACGCTCACTAGAACATCATAATATAACAATCAATTCAAATAACAAATTGAACCGGAGATATAGTAACTTATGCAACACAATATACAACATACCAAATGTAGAATATACATACGTTCATCAAACTGGTTGTCATTATCCATACTGATCATCAATTGTTCAGATAAACAGTAATTGACATACATAAAAATATGCGTACCGCGTCAAAATTGGCTATAAATCGGCCCCGATTTATTGGGTCCACATCGGGGCCGAGTTGATCCCAACAAACCTGATTATTAATACAGAATGTTAAGGTTCTGATTAGGGTTATGATTAAAAAAGGTTAGGATTTAAATTAGAGCTTACTTAGGATAAGGGTTGAGCTTAGGATTTGCTATGTAGGGTTCATAAAATGAACTGCCAGAATCAATTTTTCATGTTTATTAATCTTTGTGCATTTATTTGCAAGGGAACTTTCAATGAGCGATTCACTAACACAGCGAGACAGATTTTTTAATATGAAGCAATTTAATACAAATCAGTCAGTAAACATTTCGATATCCAACATCAGTGTTAGATCATAATAGCAATAACAATGTTAACAAAGGAACATTTCATTTTATCCACAAAAATATCATTTGAAATGATATGATATAGTGAATATGCTTGGATACATTATCATATAGATTATAATAGGGAAATATACTACTAAAATAGTTGTTAACAGGGCCGCGGCGTGAAGACCATCGTAACATTGGTAGGGTCTCGGTACTGCTCAGAAAGTTACAATTTTATAATGTAAGTTAATTATTATTTAATTCAAGAAAATTGAATTATTTAATTTACTCTGCTTAATTTGAGATATATTATTAATCTAATTTATTTATTTATTTCATTTCAATTTGATATCAAAGCAAAGTAATCAAGTGTGATTTACCGGTTCAGCCTCAGGGCTCGTTAGATCTCTCCAATCTTCCACCACGCGTCCCAGATCCACTGAGTTAAGTGGCACAAGGACCTGTCCAATCTGATCGTGTTTAGAGAAACGGTCAAAATCATAGATAGCAAAGACTAGTGTCTTCGATCCGACGTCTGCGTAGGGCACCTTATTGTATAATGTTTCATAAATGCATTAAAATGCAAACTGTACAATATTATCATTTTAGCATTTAGAAGTAACAACATTTAATAATTTAGGCCTAAGTAAGTTAACATAACATGGAAAAGTTTCATATCATATTCAAATACAAACATAATATGACATGTTGTAAAGTACTGTGATGTGTAATGTAATACCACTGAGTGTTCAGTTGAACTCGTAGATGACATTTATGTCATTTATGTAATAAACCTTTTTAAAATTTATTTAATATCGTTTTTTCGCCTTACTATATATTTTAATGATAGAAATAAATGGTGATAAATAAATAAATAAATAAATAAATAAAATAAATAAATTATTGAATGAAACAAATAACAATATAGCAAATAGAAACGTACATATGTTATAATTTATATGTTGTAGAGTACTTCATGTACTTATGGGTATTTATATGTAATAACATTGCAATTATATGTAATTTATATGCTACACATATAAAAATAAGTTTAATTGAATTAGTTGACCTCTTACCTTGAATACGAAGGTTTCTTTGAACACAGGATTGAGTGTCTTTCGATGAACTTTAGTTTCAAATTTTTTCTTTTTATCCGGCATAATGAAAACTTTAACGTAGGGATCTGATGTGCCTGACATATCCATGCCGGGCAAATCTGCAGCTTGTATTACCCCGACAGAGAGCTAAAAAATAATATCATTTTATCATTTTTTATTAATTTATCTCATCAAATCATTTTAATGTGTTATAATAAAGAAATAATATAGAAATATTACATAAAATTGAATGATAAAAAGCGCATCGCCAGATTCAACAAAACAATGTAATCATGGAGCATTACTAAAGATAATTTTTTGAAGTTTTATCAATTTTACATGCTGTAAAAATCTAATTTGCAGCTCTATTTATAGCTGCATGCGAATAATATAATGCATACGGTAAGTATATATTGTATATAATAACTTTATAGTTACATTTACAAGAAAAAAATATTCAAGGTAAAAACCTCAGATTTTTGAAAATCATAATCGAGAGAAAACTGCAATTTTCCAAGTTTTACTTCATCTTTAGCGCTGGCTGCGTCTTCGTTATCTTCCATATTACCGTCCAGTTCATCCATATCTGGCTGAACCTTAATGTGTTTAACAATATCATATTTATTTAATTTAGTAAAAACTTTAATAAATTTACAAATCTGTAAACGTAAATTTAATGAAACACAGGCATTACTAATAGTCAATCAAGTGTCAATGTTTAAATGTCAGTTCACATCACAAAGTAATATTATTTAAAGAAATATTTCAAAACATTGTAAATATAGTGCTTTTTAATCATTACAACAATAAAATAACTATTAAATAAACAGTTTAAATTTTTATTCAAAATCGAATTGAAATCAACAATCTATAATGATTAGACTGATGAAGAGAAATCACTTAAAACTGAGACACAGCCCTGGTTAATATCTCTATAACAACCATCTTCCCGCTCTAAATATCCCAATATTTAAAACGTACATTTAATTTTAAAAAGATTGTAATGTTACAGACTCAATGTTAGTTAAAATATAAATATTAAACAGTTTTTTTCTTTCAGAAGAAAAACGTTGCTTATTTAATTTGGGCGAAAATGTCACAAACAGATACTTCTAGAAAAAACATTTCGACTGAATTTTTATTAAATTCTGACTCTTTCAAACGTGACTCCGAATACCTAAATGTAATTAGATTCTTTTAAAATAACGACAACGAAAAGTTATAAACTTTTGCAGACTTCTTGCAAATCTCTTGATTTATTTTACGTCTTGACATAACGAGTTAAATTATTTTCTCCATAAAACAATACCTTGTCTTTCTTGAGACCGCCCATCAGGGGCACCCCCTTCATGTCCACGCCTCCCTTCCCTCTCTTTCCATCCTTCCCCTTGCGTTTCTTGCAGCAACAGTATTTGCAAAAACACACGCAACAGCAGAGCAGCAACAGCAACGCAACGACTATGATGCATATCGTGGCCCATATGGGAACTGAAACGACAACGGCATGCTGATTACGTGGCTTTACGCAAGCTTACGCAAGCTTTATACCGGTAATGTATGCCAAAAGAGACTACGCCTACGTAGTAATATATGAAGTATATATTAAATTTGATTCTCATTTTTTAAAATTCAGAACTTTTGAGTCTAACCACAGCTAACAAGCTTATTTAAAAATCTATGACTTGATTCATTATGAACACTGAAAAGAAATGATCCTATTAAAAATCCATAATATACTTTGTATTCTCAATAGAAAAGAAAGAGTGACGCAAAATTATCTTTCAGAATTGAAGCCAATCAAGTCACAAAAAAGCAATAGCCAAGGAATTATTAAATCTCAGAATTTTAAGATTATATAGTGAAACTGAATATTGTGCATCATCGATTTTTGTTCTAAAACTCAAACTTGAACCATTAACTTAATCACAACACTAGTGCAAACAAACAACATAATTCTAACCTTAAACCCATGCGTTTTAAACCTAACCTTATAAAGATTGGCTGCGTCAGAATACTATCATTAAGTTTAATCAGTTTAATATGTCAATCAGATTCATTCACAAGACTGATATTAGGCCTACTAAGTCAACATAACTAAATGTTAAGATTATTATGATGAGCTAAACTTTAATTTAATAAATACAAAAGCGAGCCATTCCATTACATTTTCAGTCATTTACACAATAACTGTCACTCTCGTTTTTACTTATTTTAATCCTATAAATATTGCGCAATATTTTCAATATAAAAACTGCAACGAATTTACTTGGAAGTTTTTCCATCTGCTTTAACGCGATATTCTCAAATTTTTCAAAGAAAGTTTTTTCCCCTTCACCCCCGTGCTCCGTGGTTTGAGCGTCATCGTCCCAGTAGGTCGTCTGTTCGAAGCCGGGTATCATTTCTTGCGATGTTTCTTCGATATTATGTTCAGGGGGGACGACTTCCTCACTCTCCCCTCCATCTTCGTCTGATAGTAGACGACGCCATGTTAGAGCCACCATCTTGCCTACTGCTTTAAGTTAAAGAAAACTTCAGATAATTTAAACTTATAAATTTAAGTTAACTTAAAAGCGATTAGGCTTGCTTCGTAATATTTAAATGTACACTGTATAACGTAAGCTTTCGTCTTAAAGGTTGATGTATTAACTAGATAATATTAATTCTTAAATAATTAATTCTGAACTAGACCTATATAATTTAACAATTATTACGATATCAAGTATGACAATTAGTGAGACTTTTGCAGCTGAATCGTCTTAATATCTTATATCTATTCTACAGTATTAGATAATGTTTACTTATTAATATTCGAGTCTATAATAGATGCAGCAGCGTTGGAAAGTTATTTTTTGGGTTCAACACCCGCCTTACCCCCCCCCCCCCTCCCCTTAATGACGAACTGGGAGGGGGGAGGCGAAATGAAAAAGTAGTGTATTTACTAAAAACAAAAAAATCATCGCAGAATTTGACAGGGAAAATACTACTAGAGCTTCTCCTAAATCTCTCAATAGAATATCCATAAATGCTTAGACCCTGGCTACGCTATTGTATGGATATGAAGATTACACTAATAATTACTGCTATTTAGATATTAAAATTACCAATTAATTGATCCCATTGTTATTGAGTAAAACTTTGCAATTGTCTTGAATTTTATACTTAATTTCTGTATACTTAAGTTCTTTATCAGACTGTTCTTTATTATTTTACTGTATTATGTTATTTACTAAGCGTAATTACTATTTTAAATATTTTCAAAAAAAAATCTGTTTTGATTTGTACGAGTAATAATTATTACTAAATTAAGAATTTTATTTTCCGTGACATCCATATGGCATATAAAAGAGCATAATATTTCAACATAAAATACTATAATGAACTTTAAAAACCTTACATAATTTCAAGCAGATTACTGTCAAAATGAACTAGAAACTAGTGTTGTTATACATATTATTATTTTTTTTAAATAAGCATCGAAAACTGCGTAAATTTGATATCTCTGGTTAAGCTGAAAACGAGCTGAATGCAGCAACTGCATGCGTATACAGTATATCACGCAGTTCCTTAGAGTTGCAGTGTGGTGTAGAAAAATTAATTTTATTTCGGAGGAGCACGATTTAGGATAAACGTTTTACGAGACGGGGAGGGGGTAGAGTAAAACGATTTACATATTTTGATGACATTTTCAGTTTATGGACATGTTGTATGTTTCGTGGATTGAATTTCTATTCAATGTTCTATTCAGGAAGACAAAATATCAATGCGGCGAATTGCGGGTATGTTCAAATAAAATATTTAAATGTTCAAATTATAACCAACAGAGAGAAGAGGAAAGGGGAGGAATAGGGCCCCCATGGTCCTGTTTTGAGGGGCACGGGGCCTTAGTCTTTTGCTGATATTCCAGGGGATCTGAACGATTATGATCAAAATATTGATTCGAACAAAAGCGTTTGCAATTAAATTGGCTTACATGAATTGAAAAAGACTTTCGTTGCAATTGCCAATTGTTCGACGATATCACGTGTTGCGAATGATTGCAGTGGAAGTCATGGTGCATTAAATGCTGTTATACGAAATATTAATATTCAAGGAAGCCCTCCACCGAGCGCTTCCAATTTATCCCTCCCTCTCCTTAATCAATTATTTTAAGGAGTATTGTCCTTATAGATAATGAATCCATTCCATCAATTTCTGAATTTTATTTCGTATAAAACAATCTTATACAAAAACCGCTCACAATATAAATTTAATAAATTTTCTCATTTGCACAGCAATATTTTTATTTTATTCTTTCTAATTTGCTTTAAATAACAGATCAATAAATACATTAATCCTTTTAGCTACTATGCCAACTGTTTTATTATTACTGTAGTCTATTGTTTTATCCAACACAATATAATCTGGTAAAGAATATTATTCAATGGGTGAACACCTTCGGTATAATATCTGCAAGGCTGTAGTCAAAAGGCTGCAGTCAAAAAACGACCGTTATGTTAGCATCAAATCGATACGCCGACGGCGTCGAACCGGATCAGCTCCTCGATGGTTGTCGAGTCTGTTCCTGGGCCGGCGAGCCGACAACACGGAGGAAACGATAAGGCCGGCTTAACCGTCCCTCGTTCATTGTCATTAATAAAACATGGTCATCGAGTCGAAAGCTGATTCACACCATCGATTTTCTTTGCAATTGTAGACGTCGGAACTCTTTGAGGCTGTAGTCGTAATTAAGATTCAATCGTAACTTAGAAACTCTGTGTTACATGTTTTTACAGTAAAAGATTCATTTGTATTAAGCAATTGTTTTAAACATAAAAGGTGATAAGCTTTATAAGCCAATCATTATACTGCTTCATTAGCAGCCGTGTTTTCTCAGTTGCATTTTGACTGAAAGAGAGACTGATAATCTTAAAATATCTTCATCTTGAAGCATTCCTTAGTATGAAGCCAGGAAGGGAAGGGGCGATTGCCTCTGCACATGCTGAATTAATTTATGAATTTATTATACATTTTTGAAGACAGTTCTAATGATAGCGATTGCGGCCCCCTCTGCGGGTCCGTGCATGCAGCGAATAGTGACAATAGAAGCGGGTAGCCGCCCAACATATCTGAGACAACTGAACTTTAAATTCATTTTTATTTTGAACGAAATCGAAGACAAACAAAAACTTAAAGTATAACCATTACTCTAGTAGATTAATCGCTACAAGAGTAACCTGTTAATTTCTAAAGCAGAAATTTCTCAAATATTAATTTCTCAAGTATACTTATCTCTTGAGCAATGCTTTCCATCTAATTTACAATACTCGCTCAGACAGTTGTAAGCAGTAGTACAGAAACATCGCATCTGCGAATTTGACTTCACAGATTCGCTACACGAGCTACATTAACAGGTCAGCGGACAACAATATTCTGCTCAATTGACTCCAGCGCTGTTCTGTCTGATCAAGCTAATACAGACGAGCAGCTTTTGCGGTCTATGATCCATAAAATATTGGAGTAAAAAAAATAATTAATACCCCATTTATTGAACAATTCGACTGCTCCTTTTCTTCGATATTTTATCAAAAGAGTGTTTTATGTTATGCCTGCGTGCATGCTCAAGGTTTATTATACATAGGCCTACATTTATACACTATAAACCCTACTAGGCTACATGACTATGACATTGTAAGGCATATAAAGTAACAGTTATAAGATTAAGATAAGGTAATAATGCAAACTTTATATTGAGGGGAAGATTATTTTTTGTGTCAAATATATCACATATGATTTGCCCATTTGTTTGAATTATCCTGTACAACGAAACACTCGTAAAGTTTTTATAAAAGAACCATAATATTAACGGAGTATTTATGAGTATATAAAACTATAGTTAAAACTGCATTTACTTATTGCATATTTTATTTTATGTTTTGAAGAACTTACAGATACAAAAAAAACTGATATTTCAGATTCAATTTTAGATAGCTGCGAAATGCTCAGTTTCTGAAACAAAACGATTTTCTTACAGAGTCTCGATATAATTGTACAGAAATAATCAGATTGCGTTTTTTTTATCGAGCACAAGAAATGACAAGAAAATAAAAATATCGTCTTTTATTGACAAATTCATTTGATAAACGCAGTAATATTAATATTTAAATTTCAACATAATATAAAATATTAATATGTGCGTGTGTGCTGCAAACTAGCGAATTAAAATTTGATACAGCACATCGTTCTCAGATGTTATCACAATAAGTCTTCAAAAAGTCACAAAACTTATTTGCCAGGGACGTATAATTGGGAGAAGATGCAGTCAGAGGCAATTGCCCCCC
>JAQIXG010004982.1:0-12063 GCA_034700105.1 Oconnorella tubifera | reverse complement strand
TTACAAAAGATTAATCACCTTGCTTTTACTGATGCAAATTGATTAAAATACTCAAAATTCTAGCACAAAATTACAAGGCTGTTTCGAAATTGGAGCACACTATGTCCTTATCTAAGAACTCCCGACCCCTCTGGGTCAGTTTGAACTGGTGGGGGGTTAAAAGTTGATCTCCCCGGGGTCTTTTAGAAAATGTAAGTGAGGGGGTCAAGTAGTAGAAGTTGGGGGTTCAAAACCCCCCCTCACGACACCCCCACGGAAATTCCAACACTGACCTAATCTACAACTTGTAGGCCGTCTGAAAAGTTTTTTCTTAATATAACGTTTATAAATGAAAAGCTTGTAGATCAAGTTACATCAAGTTATACTATAACTTTCGCTAAGAGCTATAGCAGTCATTGGCTTAGGGTAATGATAATAATAATCTCTCGCCAATGGTTAACAAATAAAACGCGAATGCTAATTGGCTGGTTGGACAAAAATTGCTCAACTGTTCGCGTTAACGCTTGAGAGACACTCGGCCTCTTTCGCCGCCCGTTGATGAAATTGTATCTTTGAGAGAAGCGAGATATAAAAAAGCTATTTGTCAAAAATAACAAAAGTCAGATAAATTGTCTGAAATAACCCGCACAAAGCATTGAAATGAGCGGTTGTAGAAAGAAATTAAAAATTAGAGATCAAACATAAAATTTGCACATTGCTAATCCAACTTTTGGCAACCCCCCGGCGCCCACAGATACCGGCGCCCGGGGCGGCCGCCCCCTCCCCGTCCCCCCCTCGCTACGCCACTGTTTCTTAATTCTATTACCTTTCTTCTATTACATTTTTAATTCTATTACATGCGCATATTTGGCAATTGCATGCGGATGATTATGTCAAAATAGTCTGGCTTTCCTTTGCAACAAACATATATCTATCTCCAGAGAAAGTTAATCAGAAAGAAAACATCAATAGCGTTACAATAATTCAGAAAGAAAACATCAATAGCGTTCAAATAATGAATTAATGATGTTCGAGTCATGGGCAATGATAAAAGAAATTATGTCATAATACAAAGATGAAAGGGATATGAGATAATCCATTCATGGAAAGACTGCGATAAATAAAGACTGAGATATTTTAGATAAAACGATAATGCCTTCATGCATTATTAATGATTGATAATTTTTGATTTAAATACACAGTAGGTAAGCTTATTATCTATACCATCGACATATTTACTTATATCTGTATAGTTTAGGCCTACATAAATGACATATTTTGTTATTATTACAGGTACGGTCCAACGATCCTTTTCTGGTCAAATATAACCGGACGGACCCGCTCTATCTCCGACCCAACCTCCCAGTGTCAATCATGTCAGGTCGATTTCTTTGATCACGCCCTCTATCTTCTCATCAGTTCATTTGTAGAATTTCTCCTCCCCTTTGTGATAGTCTCAACCATCAACATTCTTATTTACCTAAACATTCGCCGCCGCTCGCTTGGCCTACTAGCCTCTAAAGACGCTCAGCGCACAGCCAAGGCTAAGAGCCTACTATCACGTGACAAAAAAAGCGCGCGTTCGTTAGCCATTTTAGTTATTGTTTTTCTCGTCACGTGGGGACCTTTTGAGATATGTTCATTCGTGAATCCACTATGCGGGTTTAGGATACCAGAAACCGCATTGGATGTGGTATTTTGGCTGCTTTGGCTTAATTCGACGATAAATCCCATTCTTTATCCTTTTCTGCAGCAAAGATTTAGGATCGCATTCGTGAGGATTCTTTGTCAGTTTCAGAGATGGGGTTCGACGCCTAGGTCTAGGGTGTATAGCGCAGCACGGAGTGAGGTTGAGGGGCCGGTTAGTGGACGTATCGTGGGGTTGTCAAATGTGATGCCGACCTTTGATAATAGGGCGACAACGATGAGTTATAGAGTGTTTTGAATTATCAGTGATGTTTAGATTATGTAATCATTTTAATTTTGCAAGAAGATCAATGAGATTATAAACATCTTCAAAGAGTCGTATTTTTGATCAAATGAAGTTTTTATTCGATTTCAATTACATAACTGGTCAGCGTTATGCGTGTAGAAATTAATGTAGGCCTAATTGCCAGTACAAAATTGATATGGATAAGTAAATTTAGTAAAAGCATAATAAAGCAAATCTTATTATAAGCTTATTAGTTTGTTCATAAAATATCATCAAACTGATGTCAAATGTATACAGAAAACGCATAGAAAATATTTACAATTTGATCAAATTTCAATCTAAATTACAATTTTACATAGAGTGATAACACTGATTATATAATTTAAGTAATATAAACATATTTGTATTAGCAATTTCCCCAACATGGTAGTAGACCCATGCAAGCATTCTTCATCAGCAGAATGCTCTAAAAAAGTGTCTCGACTTTCCCAAAATTTGGAATTGAATTCATTTGCAGAATCGCAAGATTCTAGGGGCCGATAAAACGGCTCCAAGTACATTAACCCGACAAATCGGCCCCGTTAATTCATTTAGTACCATATGAATTAACGACCATATCCAAACTACCATATCAAAATTCAAACAAATCGGCCCGGTTAATTCATTTAGTACCATATCAAAATTTGGGAATCCAACCCGAAACTTATCCCGAAATCTAATACTAACCTTCATTTAAATCCAAACTCTAGCACTAACTCAAAACCATAAACTTAAAAACTAACAGTTGGGGCCGATTTGGCAGGACCGATTTTAAAATAATCACTTAAAATAATCTACATAAAGATAAACTACACAAATATATCAAAAATCAAATAAAGATAAATTAAGATAATGATATAGATATAACCATTTAACTAAGTTATAACTTTATGCGATTTTTCTTATTTCAAGTTCGATGTATTTTTCACGTGTTGATTTATTTATTTTATTTACGAAATGAATAAAAATAAATTAAACTTAGGCAAGAAGGGGAAAAGCATTGTCTCAAAGGGGCAGTTTATCGAGGTAAATATTTTATTTATATGCAATTAGTTTAATAACAAATACATTAATTAAATACAAAATATTCGTGTATTTAATAATATATTAAGGCTTTGATCAGGTTTGGCACCTCACCGAGTTCTACTTCTAGACTTTACAGCAATCGAATTGATATAAAGTCAATAAAATATCATTTCATACTACTTTAAATTTATTAAATTTGATAATTGGTTTAAGTTTAATTAATAATTTGATATTTAGAACGAAAAAGACGAGGTATTTATTTCACCAGCGCTCGCTAAAAATGACGTTATTTCAAAGAAAAACTTCGAATTGGTTAAAACTAATCTGAACGATTCCCTCAGTAGCAGTGAAGCAGATAGTGATAATGAAAGCGTTGAAAAAAGTGACGAAGGAAATGAAAGTGACAGCAGTGAAGCGTCAGATAATAGTGACAAGAGTGACAGTGTCATGAATGGCAGTGACAAGAGTGACAGTGATGATGATTATGACATGGATGAGTCTGCATCATTTCCAGATGTTGCTAATATTGAAAAGAAAACAGATGACAATGAGAAACAGGTGCAGTTTGATGAGATTTATTAATTTTATACTGTAAAAGTTTTATATTGAAAATTTGTGGTAAATTTATGGAGACATGTGAAAAAATTCAATCAATGCTGTTAATTGATAACCCTCACAAAACAGCCCGAATACATTAACCTGACTAAACGGCCCAGTCAGTTCATAACCATAAGCCTAACTTAAATCTTAATAGTAACCCTAGCACTAACCCTAACTTTAATCCTAACACGAATCTTAACCCCAACCTTAACCCTAAGAATTAGTTATTTGTTTGGGCCAGTTTTTACGGGTCACACTTTTAGTTAATATGCTTAATAATTAAAATTAAGTTTATTAGAATAACTTATAGATTCGGTCATTTGATTTGCTTTTTCTAATTAGGCGGAGAAGGGAATAACTCCTGTGACTACAATCAATCTCCCGGATGAATATGATTACGATTCATCTGATGAAGAGGTTCATTCAGTCAACTTTATCATCATTGTTATCATCATTATCATCATAATTATCATCATCTTCATCATCTGGCTGTTCTAGTTCCATCACAGTTTGAAGCTTGTTGTTAAATTGTTTAAAGCAATTGATTTAAAACGAACATCTGGTACGTCAATTTTCGTTTAATGTACAATTTCGCTGACTGATTGCACCTTTATTAAGCGTTTAATTTTTGCATTTACATCTTTAATATTTGATGCGCTGTTTAAAATAGATTTACAACTATTTATAATAAGCAGTCATAAATAATATTTGTAAGATTTTATTTGATGTCTGATGTTGTATATTCGCAACTGATTCATTTAAATTCCAAAAAATATCCTCTTTTCGTAATTTGAGGTTTTTTGTCATTTGCTGTAATTTTTTATAGCTTTTTGTAATTTTGGTTTTTTTGCTTAGGACATTCGTAACACAGTGGGGAATGTTCCCATGGAATGGTACAAAGAATTTGAACATATCGGTTACAACTTACTCGGTAAAAAACTCATGAAACCCAAATCTACAGGAGATAAACTGGATGATTTAATCAATAAAAATGACGATCCTAACTACTGGTATGAAGTTTGTTTAATTATAAAATTTGATAGATTTTTATTATAATTGGTGGTCGTTGTGAAATACATCCGGTTGTTTCAAGAATTCGTTTTTATGTTTTGTGTTTTTGATATATTTTTATTCCTTTTTTATATTTTTTTCTTGTACGAGTTATTTAATTTAGTATATATATTTATTCTATATTTATTCTATATTTATTATATATTTATTATATATTAATTCTTCTGTTAGTTACAATTAATTACTCAATTTATAATACTCAACAATTAACCGTTGCATTGATAGAAATTAGATTTTAGAATAAAATCAAATTCCAGTTGCTCTATTAAATTGATATAGCTTATTAAAGGGTGCAGCAAGTAGTGCTTTATTTTGGTTACTTTTTTAACTAGGCGAACGGTTAATGATAAGATGACAGGGGAACAGAAAGTTCTGTCGGATCATGACATCGATGTGATTAAGAACTTTATGAAGAAGAAATACGTCGATCCTTCGTATGATCCTTATGAGGTCGGTTGGTTGGATTTTATTTAATGCTGATTTAAAAACAATTTAGAGTAAAGAGCATTTAGTATATTCTGCGTTCACTCATCACTTGGTTCCTGCATAGGCAGTTTACGTATTGAATTATATTTTTTGAGTTGATATAGTAATTTTAAATAATGTTTTTATACATTATTCGATAATATAAATCATAACACTTTGAATTGAGTTAGCTTACAATATTATAATACTCTTAATTTAATATCATATTACATAATTATTTATCAGTAGTGAATGTATAATTATTATTAATTACTATTATTATCATAATTATTTGTCAGTAATGAATGTATAATTATTATTAATTATTATTACTATCATAATTATTTATCACTAATGAATGTTAACAAATAAATACCGCATTGCGATATTATTTCAACGTTATATTTATTATTGTTATAAGTGTTTGTATCTTTTGGTAAATTTCTGCGCCTAGCCATGGGTTGATTTTTTCACACACGAAACAATGATACATCCGGTTACCAACAGACCAGAGCACAAGAGGAGTTTTATACCTTCATTGTGGGAGAAAAGAAAGGTAGCTCTTTTTAGAGTTTTATATTATATTATAAATTAGTTTCAGTTAAAATTTGTATTTCATTTGTAAACTTCAGATTTTGTTTGTAATTTAGTTAGAATTGTCTAGTCATTCGTTACATTTGTGTGTATACATTTTTTAATTCTAGTATAGTTTAGCTTAATTAAGTATTGTACTTTTTAAAAACATTTAGCCGCAAGAATTTTCCTTTTTTGTACTTGAAGAATTTTATTGACTGGTTACGATTATAAATTGAAATTTAGGGGTATTTTGTCAATAGGTCGGTCGGTTGGTCCACGCGATAAAGATGGGATGGATCAAGCCCCAATCAGAGAGAAAGGAGGAGGAGGAAGAGGAGGGGCCTAAGTTTTTTGACATTTGGAAAGACGATGATCAGGTAAATATTCTTAATTATGTTAATTTATGCAGTTGTTTACATTTAATTCTATGTTTAAAGCAGACTTTCAGTGATTTATTTCTTTAGTTATTATCGAATTTTTATTAATGTTATGATTATGCAAGGTTTTTATGCCTTTTTTCTGTATTCTTTTCTGCTATTTTTTTAATTTATTTGCTATGATTTTATTTTTTGTTATTTTTGTGATATACGAGTAGAAATGTAAAACGAGGGGATAAATTAAAGAAATATAATGTTTGACTTTTTTTGATAATTTGTTAGGCCAGTTAAGGTTATGTATACAGTTCAAGAAGCCCTTACATGCAATAAACAGTAGTTTTCTCGTTTAGTCTTTTATCTATATGTATGTTTATTTTGAGTATGATTTAAAATAATTATTATATACAGGCAAGAATTATAATATATTGTCAATTTTTATCGTAGCAAGAAGTAAATAAGAGATTCCGTCATCATATTCCTGCCCCTAAGAGGGCGTTACCGGGGCACGCAGAGTCCTATGCCCCTCCCCCTGAATATTTATTTACTAAAGAAGAGGTTGGTTGAGTGGTAACATTTTATTTTTTTTTGGAATAAATCTAAAAACTGCGAGTGAGTGGTATGGAAGTTGAATGATTTCAGTTTTTGATAACTTTCTACATTGCCAATATTCCCTTGTTACTAACTTACAAACATGTAAACATTTATCCATTACATTTTAACAATAATTAAATTTTTATGCTGTATTTTATAGATCTTATATTGAATCTATTAGATTTCTCTTCGCGTATAACATCAAAATTAATAAATCTTACTACGAAAGAAACGAAAATTAATAAGAATGCGAAATATATCATTGTATCTAGAAAACAAAGTTTTATAAGACGAAGCTTTATAGATTTGTTGTTTAAACAAATATTACAAAGTTTTACAGATTAGTTTTTGTATCCTCAAGGAAGCCAAATGGAAGGACCAATCAGAAGAAGAAAGAAGAATGAATTTTATCCCTCGGTCCTACTCTAGTCTTCGCTTGGTTCCTGCTTACTCGAGATTTGTAAATGAACAGTTTGAACGTTGTCTGGATCTTTATCTCTGCGCGAGACAGAGAAAAATGAGAGTGAGTGCGGTTGAAGTATACTGAATAGTCGTGTTTGGATATTTGCTAACTTGTCAGTTTAGAACAATGTGTTTTTACGCTTACGTTTTTATTGTTGCAAATATTTAATAATTGTATTATTAGGCAATAATTTGATGTTTTTATGCTTAAATATTGATTTATATGAATAATTATTTTAGTGTATATAAATTTGTATAATTATATTTGTAATTATCTCAATGTGTATTGCCAATGCAGAATGACGGAGCAGGTGCTGCAAATTTGCGGCTGAATTGAAATATATTAACTTACATTTTTTTGATTTTTCAAATGAGATTTATTAATGATCAATTTATCTTTTGATTAAGTTATTTTATAGGGAAAAATTCTTTTTTTAGATGAATGTGAATGTTGAAGATTTAGTTCCTAAACTTCCAAAACCAAAGGATCTGCAGCCTTATCCTACAACTGAATTTCTGGTCTGCATATACTTTTATTAAATCAGTAATCAAAGTTTGCGTTATAGTGGTTTGAGTGCAGGAGCTTGAGTTAGAACGTCTCGAATTTTATTCTCGGCTATTTGTAAACAAAAGTTACAAGTTAGATTCTTTTGTTTCCTAATGTTGCAGTAGACCAAATGTCATCAGACATAGCATCGTAGAACAAAAGTCTAGACAAGTTATCGTGACATCGTTTTAGATGGATTTGTTAATTGTCTTATTTTCTTCTTATTAATTTTCTTGTTCTGTTCTTGCTACAGTTATATCGCGGACATACAGCTGCCGTTAGATGTATTAGTATTGACTCATCCGGTCGCTGGCTCGCATCAGGTAACAATTACTCTCATTATTAAGCCGCGTTCATTTTAATATATCAACATATCTTCTTATTATACAGTCATTTCATTACTGTCAGTGGTTAGTTATGATATTATTGTACTGCTATTGGATAACTGATATTTAGAACTGATATTAGTATGAATGCAAATATTTATTATCGTAATTCTGAAAGAGCAGTTCTAATATTTTAAACGTTATAACTGAATATTCCTTTATTAAATATCAAACATTTAACTAAAGCTAAATAAATGTAATATTATATCATAGATTAATATAAATAAATAGATAGAAATATCGAACTAAAACTAAATAAATAAATCATAGATTAATGTAAATAATTAAAAATAAAACTATAAAACTAAAACAGTAAAAACAAGAATGCTTTTCTACATATCCTACAATTGTTTTGTGTTTCATTAGGTTCTGAAGATTGCAGTGTAAAGGTTTGGGATGTGATGACCGGTAGATGCTGGGCTACCTATCAGTTCACTGAACCAGTTAAAGATGTCGCCTGGAACCCAAACAATTCTCTCTGCATGATGGCTGCAGCAGTGTAAGAGTCTTATCTTTCTTTTTGTAAAGTATATGCTTGGTTTTTGGAAAGATATAAGTACATATTGAATATATAAGAGTATATATATTGAATATATATATATATAGAAAATATATACTTATATGTACATATTGAATATACAATATATTGAATATATATAGAAAATATATACTTGTTTGTACATATTGAATATGTATAGAAAATATATACCTATATGATATATAATAGAATTATATAATTGATTATATAATAGAATGTGTATGCAATATATGTATACAGAAAATATGTACATATTTTTACATATTGAATATATAATAGAATATATAGAATTTATGTATATAGAAAATATGTATTTGTATATATATGTTGAATATATATACATATAAATACATAATAGTATGCGATAATCTTAGATCTATTTCATGTGATCTCAAAGTGTGATAGTTGTTGTTACAGATGATGGAGAACGATTTTCTTTACTGTAAATATTTGCTTTTTTTTGTTTTAGAGGAAAGACAGTTGTAATCATAGTGCCACGATTTGATGATAAACTTTGTATTTCTGCCACGGATAAACTCATCAATTCTTTTGAAGCAAATTTAGAAGAAAAAGAAGGTTACAACTGATTTGCTTTTCTGTATAAAAAATTGACTTCAAATCTCAGAGAGCTCACTATTTTCTTTAATTAGCTGCACCCTTTAGTAAGACGCTTAAATTGACAGCTATGTCTTTGACATCGTTCATATAATACGGTAATCCAGATGTTAAACATAACTTTAAGTCAAATGAAAATTAATTTTTATGTATTCTGTTATTAATTTGATGAGATTTTTCTTTCGTTAGTAAAACTTCTGATTCATTGGAACACAGTTGAGGATGTAAAAGAGATGACTTTGGGAATCAGACTTAAGATTATTCATCCAGAGGTATTAATTTCTTCATTTAATCATTCAATTATTTCTTAGTAGCAAAGTGGTTAGAATGCCGGACTCGGACGCAACAGGTCCAGGTTCTATTCCCAGTGAATGTTCATTATTTCATTAACTTGCTGCGCCCTTTAGTAAGACGCTTAAATTGACAGCTACGTCTAAGACCTCTTTCATACAATGTTGTAATCCATTAACATCTTAACATTGATTAATTATTCTAATTCATGATTATTTATCAAGCGAGTAGTTGCTTATCGAATAAGTTTGTTGGAGAAATAATAGAATGCTGGAGTCTAAACTGACGGTTTATGATTCAACCCCCCCCCCCACCTTGAAATATAGATATTTTATTTTAAGAGGACGATCAATCCCATAATCCTAATTGTAAAAATGCATTAGTTTTTAACTATTATCTTGTTGCTTAGATTTAGCATAAAAAAGATTCTTTAGTACGATAAATACAATAATGATATTATATACAAGTATAATAATGTAAACAGATAAAAATAAAACTGGATTTAAATGTGTTTGTTTTGTTAGGAGGTAGATCAGGTGGTTTGGAGAGGCCAGGGGGATTATTTTTCCAGCGTTATGAAGCAAGGAAAGACTATGTCGGTGCTCATTCATCATTTAGCCAAGAGAAAATCACAGGTAGAACTTTCAACAATAAAAAACTAACAATTTGAAATACTTTTATCAGAGACATAGATTGGCATAGATTGACTGATTGAAGAAAGTGTCTAATTTTTGTATTTTGAACATTATGTTTAAAATATTTATAGTATTGTATCCGTCATCTTGTAATTTTTCTGTTGAGATTGAAAGTTTATTTTACATAATTCATTATCTATCAGTAATTAATATGAAGCTAATAATAATGAATTTTGAGACATATTTTTAAGCTGATTTATTGCGTGTTGATTTATCCTATTAATTGTTAGATGCGATGTAGTATTTATTATTCATTGTTCTTGCTTTCAGAACCCGTTCAAGAAACTGAAAGGTCAGGTTCAGTGCGTTCTCTTTCATCCAACTCGTCCGTTCTTCTTTGTTGCTGTCAGTGTTCTTTGTTCTTATTTTCATTCTTACAAGTGAAACTGTTACTTTGAAAATTTACAGTCTTTTTGGTGATGAATATATATTTTTTTAGTGATTTTACTTCTGATTACATATATCGTTAGTGATTTTAGTTCCGACTGTATACTTTTTAGTGATGACCGTGTATATTTTTCAAATAGTTATATCGAATACTTGGACATATACTGTTATTAGTACTTATTACATGTAATAAGTGATAAAAAAGGTTTTCTTTTTTTAAATTTCTTGATTTTACGATTATTCAACTGTTTCTTCATTGCTATTTCTTGGTTTCTTTATTTCATCAACCTTTTCTTGTTTCTGCGTTTTAGACAATGAGATGTATTAGAGTTTATAATCTCTTGAAACAAGAACTGATGAAGAAGCTGCTGTCTAACTGTCAGTGGCTGTCCAGTATGGCTGTCCATCCTAAAGGTCTGTCAGTCTGTCTTGTATTTGTCTGTCTATGCATTTGAGAACATAAAAAGTTATTTGAGTATTATTTAGCGTTTTATAAACTTTTTGGATATTTCTATTGTATTCTGTTAATTATTATTGTCGCTTTAGACTATGTATAATGAATAAGAAATGTGATCTCATGAGATTCTTAACTTTACTAAGTGTTGATATTTATTTAGGTGATAATGTTATCATTGGAAGTTATGATAAGAAACTGAGTTGGTTTGATACAGAACTGTCAAATAAACCTTATCAGACAGTTCGGTGAGTATATTTTTAGATATAATTATAGAACCCTAGCACTAACCCTAATTCGTATCCTAACCCATATCTTAACCATAATCCTTTTGTATCCTATCCTGTATTCCTATCATATCCTAACCCTAATCTTACCCCTAACTCTAGCCCTAACCCATATCCTAACCTTAACTCTAACTCTAGTCTGGGTCGATTTAAGGGGCCGTTTGACAGATCACGCTTGTAGCCACTTTATGCTTTTTTATTGCATTTTAGACATCACAAGAAAGCTATACGTCAAGTTTGTTTCCACAAAAGATATCCGTTATTTGCATCGGCATCTGACGATGGAACTGTTCTAGTGTCTCATGGAAAAGTATTCGAGTAAGATACTTTGAATTTAGTGTGCTATATGTAGTTATAGTTTATTTATCGACGTCTTTCTAATGAGGAAGATTTGACTTCTCTCTAGATATCACATTTTCTTTCAAAGTTTTTTTTTTCTTTATATTATCATAGAGCATTTTTTCTTTTCTTGAAGAAATTTAATAATAATTAAATTTAAAAGATTAAATAGCATAAAAAGGTGTCTATAAAGTATTGTATTATTTAATAAGTTGCCATCTGTATACTGCACACGCTCAAACATATAACAACACTGGTTTTTAAATTTTAATTAACTATTACAAAAACCCTGTACACATCTATACATCTGTGTATATACTTCTTAATCTGTTTGTTTGTTTGTTTCAGTGACCTGCTACAGAATCCTCTAATTGTCCCTGTAAAGATACTCCGAGGTCACACCGT
>JAQIXG010004981.1:0-12066 GCA_034700105.1 Oconnorella tubifera | reverse complement strand
GGGAGAAGAAGAGACTAAAGCGAGGGGGAGAGAATAGGGGTGGGGGGGAAGATAGAATCAAATAATTCAGATTCGCAGCTTTGAGATCTAGCATTATTTAAGCATACAGTATAAAAGTAGATGTTTTTATTGATAATATTTAAAATTTACACTAAATAACAGTTAAGCAAAAAATTACAGGCATATAATATCACATGATATAAGAATATCATCTAATATCATTTATAATATCATATGATGATATGAAGAGACAGACAGACCCGCAAACAGACAGACAAATATTAACAGACAGACAGCAGAAACAAACAGATCGAAACTTATAATACGAAAGTTTTTTCCAATAATAACTGATAAGCAGATTGTTGCATTAGTAAGCCTACATTTTACTGTTAATTAGCAATAAAATATACAAGATAAAGTACAGATAATTTATAGGCGTTTGAGCTTAAAATCATTTTGAAACAAAGATCTCGAGACTAGACCTAAATATAGAATAATCGTTCAATTTCTACTTTGCAGGTTTTTCCGATGAGTACAATCAGTCATATACTGGATGCAAATCAAATGCACGTTGAATTGAACTATTGTAAACAAGCATGTACTGTAATATAACTGTTAACGAAAGGAATACGTTGAATGTAAGCACCTTTTTGACTTTATGACATTTCTGTTTTACATTATTTTTATCAATGGTATGATTGTAGATGATGTTGTTTTTATCGGCTTATAAAAACAATTTACAACACTTCTGTACAAATGTTGTAAATTGATGCAATGTATCTAATTTAAAATTATTGTCAGTTTGTGAGAGAGGTATTGCAATGTTTCATTGTAAAATGTGGCATCATATTGCATCTTTTGCTATATTTACATGTTGCAAAAATATTGCTGCAATGTGTTAATAGTGCAATTGTTATTTAAGTTTTTAAAGTATAAATTGGTATAATGTGTTCCAGAAAAGTAGGTTATTACTACGAATCTACTGATTCATTATTGTTACAGGCTACTGTGTTTGGTGATTTTTCATATAAATATTTATTTTACACATTTATGCATATATAGGTTTATTATTAAATTAATACTCAAACTTATATACATACTTAAACGTTTGTATAGACCTATGTATGCTTACATATTATGTATCAAGTTATTAACTATATTTAGTTCTTAATATGTAAAATATATTCAAATATATTATATTTGAAACTGTTAATTTTTCAGATGTATGAAACAACCAAAGTAACCTGAATTGCTGATTTTTTGAAACTGAAAGAACCCAAAGCCTGTGCATGATTTACATAAAGTTCTTCTTGAGTCATGTAGTCAGCGACTTCGCCAAAAGATTTCACTACTTTCAGAAAATGAGTGATTTCGTTCCTTCATATTTTGTCAATCACAATCATTTCCAAATCCCATCTCAACCTGAAAATTACTTATTGCCAATTACGCAGTCATTCATCGGAAATAAAACTTTTCCCAATCAGAACGATTCGATAAAACCAAATGGGTTTGTTTCCAATTTACGCCATCAATTTTCGCATCCAGTAATCACACATTTGCGCGATTTTTCAAATTCGTCAGAGTTAAATATCTGCGAGGCTATACGTAATGAAATCTTAGCCAAGATCTGCATAAATAGAGTTAATTCAGGGAAAGAGAACATTGATATCGCTTCACATTCAAATGTCGAGGTAGCTGAATGTGATTCTACTGATTATTATGGCAAAAGTGAAAAAGATATAAACGGAATAAGTGATACTGGGATTGAAAAAGCATCGGATGATGTAGGAAATGGATTAAGTGGGGGAAGAAATCCTGGGAACCCTCAGGGAAGAAAGTAATTGTTCTTTGTTTATAAATATACATTTTTCAGGTAAAATTTTAGTGGTTAATTCCGGGGAGTCAAATGTAACACATATGTGAAGATTTTGTGAGCATTTTATGTATTTAAAACTAAAAATTACTAAGTTACATTTTAAAATAAAATCAAATGTCCGACTCTTAGTTATTATTTTGTTCTTTAGATCATAGATTTTTTAGACTTTTACACTTTCTAGACTTTTTAAATTTAACATCTTGTAATCTTGAAGAAATGCTATATATTTTTTTTGATTAATTTTGTTTATGCAACATTTTTGCCCAGGAGGCGCCCTGATATGTTGACTAAAAGTCTGCAACTGAAAAAGGCAAAACAGCCGGATATCCCAAGTAGCAAAGTTAAGAGTTTTATGCCTGACTTACAAACTGTAGATGTTGATGAGGTATACAAAAATTACATTAGATTTAAACTTAACAAAGAAAAATTTTAAGAATTTTTTTAATATTTTATAAGTAGGAAGCATATTTTGCTGAAATTGTCTAATTTTATAGAAAATGCAATGTATCTCTAATAAATGAGCATGCATGGTATGCACTATTTAGGGTTAATTATTTAATTGAGCTTAAATATTATTGTTAGTGCTACAATTATAGACAATGATGAATTAAGTATCATGGCATATATTATTATATCAAATATCACTTACATTTTCTCTGGTAATATGTTAGTCACTAAATAAATACAATGTTGGAAATAAATTATATTCAGTAAAAAGCATATTCCTAGATTTCGCGTGCAATTATTCAACATTATAAGATGAGGGGACAGAAAGTGGAGCAATTTCATTTGAAAATGCAACTGCGTGAAGCTTTATTTACCGTTGTGAAACAGTTGTACCCTAGTGAGTATTTAATTTAATTATATAATGATAATTTATCTACATACATTATATCATTATATCATTATACAGATACAATGTATAATAAGGTTTATTCAATGGTAATGATCTCTCTATTACAAATCTATAATGTTTTAAAGAATAGTGAATTTCCTCTATGCTGGTAGTGATACAAGGTGTGAAAGGCTCTTGTAGATAGTTAGCTAGTACGTTGAGTGGAGAAGCAGTTTAAATTGTTTAAATCTTTAATTTACTACTAGTCTGTTTAGAATGCTTTTAACACTTATTTTTATTACTGGTTAATTTTGTTCTATCTTTGATCCTTAATTTCAGCTTGTATTCTTTTCTTCTGATGCATCCTTCTGTCTTCTTTATGTCAATTCTTACTCTTCATACTTGCTGATATAAAGCCTTTGTTATTACTTAGTAATACAAACCAGTATTAACTAAATGTATTAAGTTTATTCAGTTTAATAGTTTATTATTTACTAAATAATAGAATGTGGCTTATTTCCTATTGGCTCGTCTTTGAATGGATTGGGCAGCAAGAACAGTGACATGGACCTTTGTCTCATGATCTCTCACAATGAGGTGAATACAAAATTGTTTGTTATACAATATAAACATATTTATTTTTATATTTGAAAAATTGATGAGAACTCTTAGTTTTGTTCATTGCGTAAACTTTTATTGAACATTATTTCGTATCTTGCATAAAATATTTGAAGTGATTTAAGGCATAAAACACCTGCATGTAATTATTTTTCTGTTTTAGTGCTCGTATATTTTGTAGTATTCCATTTGAAAAAGAAAATTTTGTTTTTATTTCTGTCAGATAGATCAGAAAAATGAAGCATTACGTGTTTTGAAAAATCTAAGACGAGCTTTATTTAAATTGAGTGAGTGAATTTTTTTCATCATCAATTATTCTCAGTTTTTTCAATATCAATTCTTTACTGTACAATCTATCTGTCTTAGATAATTTAAAATATTAGATCAGTTTCCTCTTAAATTGTATCTAATATGTTTACACGAAATATAATCATAATAAAACCAGGAAATTATCTAGGAAAAATGCCCGGTTTATACCACTGGCATAATATCACTAAATATCTACATTGTGATTGGTTCTGAAGCCTGTACAATATGTCAATCTTGTAGTCAATGCTGATGAATGAGAATCATCATAACTAGTGCATGCTGAATGGCCTCTAGCTTTTGTTACGGAAATTCGTACAAACATACATACAGACACACATTCAATTTAGATTACATTTCTTATAATGTCATCCATGTAGCGTTTAAAATTGAATTTATTACAGTGTTGATTTTCAAATGAAATGTACAGTACATTTATACATTTAAAATCGAATGCATTTTTCTGTGTTTAGAATACATTACAAATATACAACTGATTCGAGCCAAAGTGCCAATACTCAAGTTTACTGATAAAATGAGGTAGTTTTTTTAAATCTAAGTCAAAATTTTGTTTTTAATTATAATCCCTATGACTCTGATGATGTTTTTAATAATATGAGGATGCAATAATATACAATAATATAATCTAATAATATATTTAAATCTAAACTTGATATTACTACTTGGTGTTTTTACATTTTGACATTATTATAATTTTATTATTTGTTATCACTTTCATTGTTTTTTTTTTCATTTTTGACAGAGTTACTTAAGATTGATTAATCTTTTATAAAACAGCTATATATAATTGATCTGGAAATATAGTGTCCTTTTAAAAAAAGGCCTAATTTACACGTTTGTATGAATTCACGAAGTCGCTTTTTGTAATGTAATGCTTGTATTCTAGCGGAATAGATTGTGACGTGAATGTGAATAATTCAGTTGGAATAAGAAACACACATTTGCTAAAAGCTTACACAAGTCGTAAGTTGAATTTGTCAATTTCACTGCGTTAAAGTTAGCTGTAAATTTAGATATTTAGCAAATAAAAGCTAGTAAGTATTACTACTAAATGTTGTATTAATGTATGCTATATTATCACTTTGTTACCTAAATTTCTGCATATTGTTACCTTGTTAGCTAAATCATTCCATATTTCTTTGTTACCTATATTGTTACATACTGTTACTTTGTTACCTAAATTGTTACATTCTTTTACATAAATTATTACATATTGTTACATAAATTATTACATATTTTTTTTTGTTATACAGTTGATGCCCGGTTGGCTCCTCTTGTTCTATTTATAAAACACTGGGCTCAAATCCAGAACATTAATGATGCGAGTCAAGGAACTTTATCCAGTTATTCTCTTGTCCTCATGGTTATTCATTATCTTCAATGTAAGTCATTTACATAACATTCGTATATTTACGTTATATTTATTATATTTAATTTACATTTAGCATTAAATAGATGTTCAGTCATTCAGTCAATTTGAATTGCTATTTCTTTTATTTATTTTTATTTTATTTCTTTTATTCCTTTTGCTTTTTTCATTATCTTTGTCAAATTTTAGTCTGAAGTTTATGTTAATAGTATCATCATTTATATTTTCTGATTTTATTTTCAAATGATAATAGTATTGTCATTTATTCCAATGATAATGTAGTTATTTTAAATGTTTTTAATTTATTTTTTAAACATTTATTTAGGTGGCTGTACTCCTTCAGTTTTACCCAGTCTTCAAATTCTCAATCCAGTAAGTTGATCTAAACTTACATATAATTGCAACTATTATTATTTGTTAATTAATTTATTGTATTAAGTATTTTCTTAATTTGAAAATGACATTACCGATTGTAAATATAATTTCATAATCATAAGTTCAAATAGGTCTAGTGTTGTAAACTGAGTGTGAAGAAACTAAGTGATGAATGAGTGAATGAATCTAAATACACTGCACTAAAGGCGCAGTGTATGTACATTTAGAATATATTATAATAATTTCTAAAGAATGTATTATATTAATACAATTAATATATTATATTAATGTTTGTAACTTTTATTTAATATTTGTTACATCATTTCTATACCTTTATATGAAATAAATTTTTATTCTGATTATTTTTTTCTTTCTAATAATTATTATGCAGCGTTTTTTGTCAGATAGAAACAATGATTCAAACTGCAAACATTTTTAGTGCATTTTTATATGTTTTGATGCGTGTGTGTTTTAACAGCATAAATATAGCAACCAATCAGATATCAGAAGTTTAGCACTGAGTGATTTTGTCCCGCCTTTTAACTCGGCAAACAGACAGACGATTGGTCAGCTATTTATAGGCTTTCTGCACTACTATTCAAATTTCAAGTATGAATTTTCTTTAATTCTACTTATTGTAACATTTCAACAAATACTGCAAATAAATTAAATGAACAATCAAGATGTGATAAAGTATAAAGATATAATTTTACAAGGTTTAGAAAGATAAGTGTTAAGTGATAAGTGTGTAGGCAATTGGAAAGATCCGAGTTTGATTCCAGTGAATGCTGACAACTGTGCTAACTTGCTGCATCCTTTAGCAAACTCTAAATTTACTGCTACTTCTAAGATATCATTCATATTATGTAGAAATACAGACTTTAAACTAAAATTTTCCATTTTTACTAAATAGCAATTTTTGAGTTGATCTCCGTAAATCTATTTTTAACATTGTGCAGTTTTTCAACCAATGGCCTGTCAGTGAGACTTGGTAATGTTGTGCCGGTGACTTTGCTGTGTAAAAACTTTCAGAAATCTCCTCAGAATCATTGGCGGTACATTAGCATAGAAGGTTTCTAGATTTATTATTTATTTGTATTTACACATTTATTTATTCTTTTGTTATATTTATTTGTGTAACGCAATTTAGTCTTTAATATCAAATAGATCGCATGAATCAAAATGTTTAGATTTATGTCTAGTTTACATTATATATAATAAGTCAAAGATTTAGATGCTGATTTAATAATTTTTGCTAAGGGTGCTTACGAGTGTTCCCGCTTGTTGCTTATTATTATTTCATGTTTTTTGCTTAGCTCAGAATAAGCAGAAAAATTATTTAATGCTCAAAGTGTCAGTAAATATTCCAGCGCTAAGTGTTCACTCATCACTCTGTTTATGTGTATATAATTTAATTATATATATCTTCCCTATTAAACCATCAAAAGATAAAAATAGTTGCTATATGTTGTATGAATTATCTACATAAAAAATCAAGGTGATGAGTAAATCCTTTTAACTAAATGTTGCCTATTTCAGAACCTTTCAATCTATCCAACACTGCCTATTCCGTATTTAATGAAAGAAACTTCAACTTAATTGTCAATACATTTCAACGTAGCTTCAATGAAATAACAAAAACATTTGATATAAATTCTATAATTGATAAAAAATATACCATTTAATTTCTCTAATTTCTGAACATAGGTTCATTAATTCCATGACCCGTCAAATTTACTCTGACAAATTAGCCCCGATTGTTAGCTCTTATTGTTCGGGTTGTAGTTAGGGTTAGGTTTAAGATTGAACTTAGGGTTAGGATTACAGTTTGGGTTAACTTTAGGATTGGTTTGAGTTATGGCTGCTAAATGACAAGGCTGATTTGTCGGGTTAATGTATTCAGACTAGATTGGTCAGGGTAACCATTAATGGAATTAGTCGTTAATTTATTGAAATATTTGAGTTTGGTTCATTTTCATGTAAACTTTACATATAAATTTGAATGTAAATTTTGTGCAGGAAATTTTGCAGAGACATTACATATAACTAGCATAGAAATTTTACTGGTAAATTATTGTATTAACCATGCAGTTGTAGGTGTACAATCTCGAAGTGTAAATTTAACTTTTTGTAAACTTTGCATTATAACTTTTTATGAACATTTTGTAAGTTTGTTTGTAAACTTTTCTTATGCACATTACTTGTAAACTTTATGAAACTGTCATCTTAATTTTGTGTGTGATGTTTGATTGAAATTTTCACTAAACACTTCTTTACTTGCTAACGTTGTTTAAGAAATATACCAGAATAGATTTAGATAATTTTTTCACAAGCAATATTCTTTTTATCGTATATATAAAATTTCATATTTAGATTACAATGTCAAATCTTGAGTCATAAATGATTAATTTATGTAGCCACTTTTATGGATCTAAACAATTCATTATAAATAGTATCTATAAGAAATTGTTCATAATATGTAAGTTTATTCAATTTTGCAATTTGTTCAAAATATGCACAATGATAATTAATTCAATTGTTACGATTGTTATTAAACGCATTTCAAATAATCAGTTATATGTATGAGTATGCTATATAATATATAGAGTGTCTGTTACTCGAGATAAAATCAATTTCATCAAAAAACTATCATAATGCTTATATATAAAAAACTAAAGTATTGTATTTTCAAAAATGATTGATTTTGGTTACAACTTTTCAAGTACACTGCTTTTTACAAGTCTATAAGATTCTGGATCCCTTATTAAACCCAAATACAGTTTTATAATATAATAATGTAATGTTTTATAATATAATAATATAATATAATCACTATAGTATAATGTCTAGTAGAAACGGTATAAAATCTCTAGACATCTTCATGAATATATCTACAGAAACTCTGTTACAGAAATTGGCATTTTTCACATTATAAAAATCTGATCTAATCATACAATTGATTGCATAATTAGAACATTACAATATGTAGATTGCATAACCTACATTATTGCTGAAGTCAACAGAGTATTAGTGTTTATTACAATTCAACAGAATCTACAATCTCGAAATGAAGTAACAATTTTAATAAAAGAATTATATTTTAAATATGTTTACATACAATAAAACTCAGTCATAATAACATTACATTTTAGAATACAAGACAGTATGATAATTAAAATATTTCTTCAGCTTTAATTTGAAGCTGCTTTTCCACGAAAAACAAAACCGAAGATTTTTGTAAATAAAATAGACGAAAAAAAACGACAGATTGCAAATTTACATGAAACACAACTAATTCTTTTGTTTACAAGGAATTATTACTCAATGAATTGCGTCAGAAATTAACTTCTGATGTTAACTGATTAATCAACCCTTTTCTATCTGAATTTAACCAATTAATTTGAATTTTCAATCTTAATTCAACTTAACTCGAGTTGGTATGTATTATCGATTAATGAACTAATTACTGCCATATGTCATATCGCTCAAAAATTATCTATATTTTATGATTGTGTATAATTATAAATATCGATGAATGACTGAATATCAATTGTTTAGTCATTCCGGGAGAAATAGCAAAAAAGCAATAAATTATATTTATAATTAAATCTTTCTCATTAAAAAATCAGTTTTTCTTAAACTTATCTGTCACCCAAATCAATCTGCAGTCTATTATCTCTCGGCGTGCTATTAAGCGAACTATTCGGATCGGATTTTCGTACTCGGTACTCGATAAGTACGTAACAAAGTACCGATACTATAAGTAAACTGATCATGATATACAGCTTGATGGATACGCCTATACCGAGGCTGCCTAGCAGAAATGACATCGTGGCCCCAAGGCTTTGAAGTAGGCGTAGATTTAGAAATGCGAGATCTTGGTCGTCTTCTGAACTGCACAAATTCATCAGACCTATAAACAATGACGAAGCAAATAATGTACACAGTTAAAAAATAAATGAATTCAAAAACGAAAAATGTCCACAATATCAGTCTACATAGTATTATATTATAATGTCACATAATCGTAAAAGTAATTTTTGAACGATAGTAAGTTTTACATATTTTAAGTCTTGGGTCTTATTTTTTAAACAATGTAAACTCAGACGTAGCTGGTAATTTCTGCGTTAAAAGAGTGCAAGAAGCTTTTTACAAGCGAGCATTGAAGAGAATCGAACCCGGACCTGTCGCGATCGACGAAGGCCTACAGCTTAGCCAACGAGCTTTCACTAATGACAAAGACCTTAATCTTAGTTACACTTAGCAACCTAGTTTAATTATTATAAAAGTATAAATTTATATTTAAAATCTTATAAAAAGAAGAATTCTCTTAATATTACAGAATATTTACAGTATCAAAAGTTACATCACCATTAGTTTGGGTTTGCCATATTGCATCGCATATCCCCCAGAGTCCAGACAGTACAAAAAATACAGGCAGTAGGCTCTCATCAGGGATCCAAACTAGGAGAAACACCATGAGCCCAATGTGAAGGATGCTCGCTATGCCTATAAGGGCCTCTCGGGGCACGTGACGTGAGGCGGCCCCGGCAAGGCAGGAGAAGATCGCGTTGAGTACACCCAGTGTTATCATATTGTAACCAATGTACTGAACGCCTATAGTGCAGCTTATATATGACTGAAAGTAGAAGCAGAAAAGACATATTATATTAGTTTGACAGATATTAGTCTTGATCTTGATTATTGGATTGTGATTAAAGATTCAAGAGTCATTATTAGCATCATAAATGTTTGATGTTGTGTCTATAGTGTTCAGTATAAGTTTTTAATATTACTTCGTCAGACAAGTGTAATATTTTTGTATGACATTATTTAGTCAAAATAGGTTAATTTTTAAATGATCTAATAAAAAGTGCTTCATTACAAGGATAATTTAATATTTTAGTAACTGTAGAATTATGATATTCTTAATAGAAAACAAAGTAATTTTTTTTCCCGATAATGAAAATTATGTGATATAGGCTCAGAGTAAAAATGTAATGAACTGATTTGCACATTATATATAAAAAGACTACATATACAACAGAAGCCTTGTAGTAAAATTGAAATAATTATGTGATAAGGTCCTATAATAATGGCAAATAAAATAAAATACTGTAGTATTTTAAAAACAACATTTATTTTTTAAAAGCCTAATAACTCAGCAGTTAATATCACAATTAGGCCTACATGTCTATATCTCTTCCATTATATTCTCGATTTAAGGCTGAGAATATTCAAATTCTACATTAATATTAACGAAGCTTCTGTTGTAAAACACTAAAAGATAATTTACGAAGAATAATTACACTACAGTCGAAACATACGTTTTAGAGACAACGCGAAGTATGCACGCGACAGTCGTAATAAAAAGTTGTTACTAGACCCATGGCTTAACTATGCATTTGATAACATGTCAGACGGGAAACAGTTTGCCTTGTATTTCTCATTTTACGACGATGACAACCCAGATGATGATAAATTTTTATAAGGCTCGGTTCTCACACGAGGGCGACAATTGGAAACTATATTTTAAACAAGGGGAAGACAGAATATGATATTTTTCATCTAAAAATATTGTAGATGGAGATTGTTGGATATCTCTCCTTAGAGTTTAGACAATATGTTTGAATGGTAAAATATCTTATTTTGTATAGAAAATTGTAATAGGCCTACACGAGTCATTGATTATAAATATACCAATTGGGTCAAACATTTTGTAGTTGAATTTTTCTTACTAAGTTATTAATCATGCGGGCAAATAAGTAACAAATATTAAATGCAATTGAACAAACAAAAATAAACGTAAATACAATTTTTATATACGTTTATTTTTGTTTGTTTAATTGGATTTACTGTTTGTTACTTATTTCTGTACCAATCGTTACATTATTTTTATAATAGAAATAATTCATCGATGGATACAGAAAAATAATAGAAATGACCACAGATAATTGAATTAATATAATATTAATTTAATTCTAATTTCTTAAATCTTCAATAACTCTCAATCATTTTGTTATCAGAAATTGATTCTATCAGGGGGACTGTTTCCGGAATATTGATAAAATTATATCCGAAAGGGGCGGACAAAATCCCCCGGCTTACCACAATTTAGCCACCGATCGTATAAATTCTTATATAGAACTCAACACTCGCGAGACGCGTATAGATTCTAATACTCAACAATGCATAACTTGAAGCAGCTGCTACTGTAATGAGAGATCATAAAATACAGTCAACACAGAATTCTGATGGTATAAAAAGAGAAAGAGAAAGCTGTAGAGGTAGAAAAGTCAGAGAAAGAGAAAAGGAAAAAGCGAAAAGAGGAGAAAGCAGAAAAGCGAGGACATAATGAGACAAGGGAAGGGGTGAGATGGAGGGGGGGAGGTTATTTATTTGTCTTTAGATGTAAAATAAACAAATTGTAAATACTTTTAAATCAGAATGTAAGTCAATAATTAAATGATTGAATTCAATGTCATAGTAAAGTCTGGTTATGGGGGGGGGGTATAATCCATCATTGTAAGTAATTTTTACAGCGTTAAAAGCGTTAGTTGAGTCACTTGAGCATTAAAGCTCTCCCCCCTCCCCCCAACAAAAGAAAAGAAAAATTAACTGATTATCTCAAAAAGATCATCACATATTTTTCTGAAAGAATCGCCC
>JAQIXG010004980.1:0-12066 GCA_034700105.1 Oconnorella tubifera | reverse complement strand
TTTTAACTCTCAAAGGTCGACTCAAGGCTTGTTGTCTAAGTCCCTCCTCTATGCTTTGAGTTAGTGACTGAGGATTCATTGACTGTTAATAAATAATTGAAAACTAAATTAACTAACTAAATAATTAATTAATTAACCATTTTACAGAAAAAGAATTCACGTTGACAGCTAGATTGTCTCAGACTTTAAGCCAACAAGGATAAATAGAATTAAGCTGATCTAAGGCAACGAGGATAAATATTTAATGCTACTAAATACTTGGCAGTATGTATATTAAAATAATTAAATACTTGGCAGTTTGTACATTTGCTTAATTATTACCTGGCAAGCAGTGTGTCTGTTTACCTGTTTCACCCTGGCAAGCACCCTCTCTTGATGCGCCTCGTACTCATCCCTGCTGGGATAGATCTTAGATATGAGCGCGTCAAAGTTAGGGTCAGGTCTGAGGGACCTTTTAGAAACAAGCTTCTTGCGACATGTCGGACATTCTTTGTTACCACTACGCAGCGCTGTGATGATGCATTCTTGACAAAACCTACAGTGGATGGATGGATGATTGACTAATTAATTGATTGAATGAATGATAGATTGACTGATAGATTAAGTAATTGACTGATTGATTGATAGATTGACTAATTGATTGAATGATAGATTGAATGATTGATTGATTCAATAATTGAGTAAATGATTCCCTGATTCATATGTATATATGTATGCATGTATTAAAGTAAGTATTGTCTTCATTTATAGTAAGATGTGAAACTGGTTGAAAGCGTTGTTATTAATGTTATTGGGCTAGGATTTAATGATATGATCCGTAAAACTATTATTAATAATTATTAAATGATGAAATATAAAGGAAAGATACTAAAGATATTACTGAGTGAATAAATCAAAGAATGTTATAGAAAATTTAGAGCTCAATGAGAATTTCATTATTATTTTCAATAGTTCAACCTGTGTAGACATTCCTTCGTAGTCATTGTATTCTTCAGCATGTCTAGACAGATGGGACACATCAGTTCACTGTGAAGAGACCGAGGGGAGACCGCTATCTCCGTGTTGTCAGTAATCGCCTCCTGGGGGGTACGATGGAGCTCATAGAGGCTCAACTCCCAGGTCTTGGTAGGCACGGGGGGCTGCTCCATCGTTTAGTTCCCTCGAAATTATAATTCGGTACAATTGTACTTTACGTCCCAGAAATGAATGCGATATTTATACTTTAAAATCTACTGATAAATGAGAAAAGAAATAACTTAAATGTAGGGACCTTAACCGAAATACATCCGAAATTAAATAAATTTATAAGAATTGATAAAATGAGTTGAATACAAAATAATTTAGGTTTAAAGTGAGTTAAAATCTACATTTACACGATTTCTAACCCTAAACTAGATGTGTAACCGAATAATTTTATATTAAAACAATTAATTTCATCAAACAAAATAATGCCCGCATCTTTAATTTAACTTACACGCTGGACAACAACGCGACATCCAATTAAAATTCAGCGTCTGTATTTTTGTCTACACGAACCAATGAAAAGAGGATGTGATATTCCATGGTTTGGTGCTTTGCTGGCTGTAACCGAAGTGAGTAGAGTTGTATTTTAGAGAGGGAGGGGGGGGGGGAGCCAATTTAGATTTTTATTTAAAATGAGACTTTAAAACTATTTGATCAAATTTCTGAAATTAATTGTAAAATAAGATTATATTTGAATTGATTAGAGAAAACGAATTATTCAGTAGTATCGTTCATTGCTACAAAACAATATTATGTTTATAATTCATCTTGATTGTAATTCTAGCATTTTAGCCGATATAATTATAACAAATGTGTATCTTAATTTTTGAACTGATACATTATAATTAAATGCATTCAAGTAAATATTTTTAATTTATAAATCAAGGACCACAGAAGAAAATGCAACTGAAATCATTTTGAACAATACAACATCTGAAAAATTATCGGTGTACATGTAACAATACTTTTAAAATTCTTCAAAATATTTATTATAAATAATAACAATATTTAATGCAAAAGGCAAAGAACGCCTTAATTGCAAAACAAAATAGAAAATATCAATATGTAAATAATATGCTCGTATAAAATAATTAAATCTAGCTATAAAGTTGAGGAAATTGTCATCTAAGTCAAAAATCAGGCAAAATAAAGCAATAAAATGACGACATTTGGATCATTTTGGATCTGTCCTGGACTAGCCAATGAAATCTCTTCATTCTGTCTTAGACTGACCAATCAAATCTCTTCAAACAGTCCTATACCAACCAATCAAATCTCAACGTGAAATTTCGGAGTCACTTCGTGTTCTCTTTTCTTTAAAGGAATATTTGTAATCTACGAAACAAATCGCACACCTTTTATTTAAAGATTAAGACGTTATATAAGAACTACATCAGAACGTAATTCATATGCGAAGATTCAATTCTAACTTTTAATTAAATTAATGAATAGAAATAATTAATTAACGAATACGTACATTAAAATTGAATGTAGCGTACTTTATCCTCTGTTCTTCCGCCTCTTAACTGCCCAGACGATAAGAGAAATTATTGCTGTTAATAAGATGAGACCGCCCACTATAACCGCTACTGTAATAGCAACTGAAATAACAGCAGAGAATGAATATCGTTATATAATCATTGGCGTAGTGCAATTACGAGTGTTATTAATTAAAGGGTGCAACAAGTTTGAACTTTGATTGAATATCACAATAAGTTTGTGGTAAGTTTGTGGTGAGTGTTGTAATTATATTACAATTAATGTACTACTGTGCAAGTTACTTCATAAAAATTATATTCAATGTTAATTATAATGAAACTACGGTAATGAATTTAAGATGATAATCCGAATAATACTTCAATTTAATAAAGAATTCAATAATTTAAATTTAACTTATAAATTAAGGTGTAAATAAAAAACACCCCCTCACCATTTCTAACCACAGCCGGCGTCCACACCCCCCCACTTTGGTCCTGATTCGATAAACTTTCCACCCCCCCAACAGCTTCCAAACCCGGTGTACTTAATCGAGCTAACCCCGGGGTCCTTGACGCCCCCGAACCCCCCTGGGTGCTCGCCCCCCCTGGTCCTGATGCACCCGATACCGCGAGACCGGGTGTTAGCGACACCGAGCGACCTGACTGACTGGATCCCACTAGACCGGGTGTCTGCGATGAAAATTTTGTCGTTTTAGAGCTCTCAGAATTTTGTAATATTGTATTTATAGTGGTTTTGGATGCTAAAATTGTGGTGTCGAATTTTGTTGATGAACTTGATGCAATCAGTCCAATTGTAGTTGATTTTGTGCCTGTAATTGTGGTGTCTGATTTTTTAGTTGAACTAGGCGTTACAAGTCCAATTGTAGTTGATTTTGTGCCTGCAATTGTGGTGTCTGATTTTGTAGTTGAACTTGGTGTTACAAGTCCAATTGTAGTTGATTTAGTGCTTGTAATTGTGGTGTCTGATTTACTATTTATAGTAGTTTCTAGAAATTTAGATGAAGATGATAGTAGTTTTGTAGTTGTTGTTGTAGTTTCTGTTAGTTTTGTAGGCGATGTATTGCTAGATTGTGTAGTGATAACTATAGTTGGTTTTGTAGTTGTTGTAGTTGTTAATGTTGTAGGTGTTATTGAAGTGGGTACTAGAACTTTTGTAGTTGTAGTTGTAGGTTGTGTAGTAGTTGTAGTTTGTGTTGTAGTTGTAGGTTGTGTAGTAGTTGTACTAGTAGTTGTAGGTTGTGTTGTAGTTGCAGGTTGTGTAGTTGTAGTAGTAGCAGTTGTGATTGTAGATTGTGTTGTCGTTGTAGGTGCATTTGTAGTCGTAGTAGTAGTAGTTGATTGAATTGGAACTGTAGGTTGTTGAAGAGTTGTAATTGAAACTGTAGTTGTAGCTCGTGACGCGGTTCCTGTAGGTCTGAATACAGTAGTACTTGGTGTAGTACTTGGTGTAGTACTTGTAGTACTGGATGTAGTTGTAGGGCTAGAAGTACTACTAGAAGTTATTGTAGTACTTGTAGGCATTACTGTAGTGCTACGAGAAGCTGTTCCTGTAGGCCTACTAAATGTTGTTGTAGGGCTTGTAGTGCTTAATGTAGGGCTTATTGTAGTACTTAATGTAGTTGTAGGGCGCGTGAAGGTTCCTGTAGGCCTGAATGTAGTTGTAGGAGGTGTGTAGTTTCCACACGTTACAATATTATTCGCCATCGTAGCTGAAACATGCGAATATCCTTAATATGTATGTATTCTATATTATACTAAATCTCAATGTGAAAAAACGGTGTCAAAAATTGTCAAACTCCAGGTACGACCATTTAATCAGTTCTATATAATGAAGACTATTTTCTAAAGGACATTTTAATGCTTAAAAGTTATAATAAATCAACATAAACTATATATGTTTGGATGTATGTGTGTATTACCTTCTACAGTGATCCATAAAACACCTTCTGCTTCACCGTCCGTTGATGTACTATAGAACACGATGTCTATATTACTTGTAGTCAAACTTCCATATATAGTTAATTCTTCATATATCCATTGTGTATTAGTACACCATTGTCTGTTAATGTCTGGTGTATTCACGTACAGTATAAAAGGACAAGACCCTGGTGTTACGGGGGCGTTTATAAAGCGACTTCTTAAATCTTGAATCTGATTTAAATACAAAATAATTCATATTCAGCTTTTTTATGCGCTTATTTCAGCAATAAAAGAAAGTTGCGCGTTGTGAACATTGACTTTAAAACAGTGCTCTGCAAACAATTTAAGATTTATTTAATTTGGTCTAGTACCCCCCCCCCTGTCAAAGATTTAAAGAATAAAAAATGAGATGAGCTCCTCAGAACAAATGTCTACAATAGACGGAAAGGGCGAGCATTTTTCTTCTACCAAAGACGTAAAAGGCGGATCATTACCTGTAGCGTTACAATGGCCTGGGGTTGAATCGTGATTGTACAGAAAGACAGTTTTTCATTGGTTGGGCTCGTGTAGGATTTAGTCTTGAGTTGAAACTTAGCAGAGACGCCAGTCCGTTGTGTGTAGTCATTGGATGAGAGATAAAAATAAGGTCCCTCCAACCCGTTCTCGTTATACTCTGAAACCAAATTAACAATTTACAGATTAAATTTAGAAGAATGAAACTAAAGATATATTTAGACATTTTCAGGTGTCTCATTCGAAAAGGCATTGCGATATGTTTTAGCAGGGTTGTACTTATATTATAAGTCCTAGGACTTATACCTATACTATAAATCCTACAGATTAAGCACAAACTCGTGGATCAAGCGCATTAGTTACTTAGTTACTTAAATGTCTACTTTTATATATAGTATACTTTAGTTAAATGTTATATAAAACGATAATTAGGTAACTTACTATCAACGCAGTCGAATTCCAAACAAGAATACACATAACCGCCACCTGGCGACTGACAATTAGAAAATAAAGAGTTTTGATCCGGCATATAACTAACAAGACATTCGCTAGACAGCGCGTTGCATCCACTTCTCACCGCCCAGTTACTCATCGTATCAAGAGCAACGCAATCAGTGCTGAATTGTTCCGTTATTGTTTTATTGCAGAAGGCTGCGTCTTGTTGATTAGGAGTACGACCGAGAATTGTGCGTTTTACAACAAAAAGTTGAGTTATATTTGAACACAATCCTTCATACGTCACAAAGTCATTATGAGCGCATCGACAACTCGTTTGTAATGCTTTTCAAATATAAAAAACAACATAAGAAATATAGATTTAATATAGTTTTCACTTTTATCGTATTTAAGTTTTTATCCCAAGTTAAATTTTAAAACAATTAGAAATGTCAATAACGCTTTATCTACATGTTAATTTAGTCTCAAAGATAAAATAAAAAATAATAACAGTTATTATGCTATACCTGCGTTGATAAAGAAAAACCGCGACACCATAATAAAGTAGCAATACTTCCATATAAAAATCGTGGACATTTTTTAATTAAAATATTGAATACTTGGATTATTTTAAATTAATGATTAGATTAAGGCCGGCGATTGTTTGTAAATAATAATATTAGTTAAGTTACTATAATTGTACGTGTTTGTAGGCCTATATTTTTTGTTATTTCCTAAGATACTATTATTATGCGTAGATTTATAAAGTAGGCCTATAAAAATGCTTTTGTATGTTGCGTAGGCTTAACTGTCACGTGACTTGAATTTAACAAAAATAAGATTTATACAGCGTGTCGGTTAGTCAACAGAATAAATATAAATAATTAAGCGAGGGGGGCTTTAACACCACAATGTAAAAAGTACAATTAATTTATAATTAGGATTTCATTTTTATAGCTTATAACATACCTTTTATTTGTAAAAACTAAATGTATTAACAGGCTTACTTTGTTTAAAATAATGATAATGAAAGATAATATTAAAATTGTTAACTTTGAAACAAGTTTATTTTAGAAATCTGACAATTTCAACTAGATCGCTTTTTAACATAGCATTATACTTTCAGATTTTTATTCAGTTAATAACTGCAAGTTATTTATGTTAATAAATGGATGGTATGCCAAAGCTATTTAAACAATTAGAATAGTCTAGTTAGATCTTATATTTAATAATGACCAACTTTAAAAAGGTGTCGCGCCAATATAAATAAAAAAAACTGAATCGCTGAGGCGTTGTATGATTATAGCAAGCTAGGTTAAAGATATATATAACATGTAACACATTATTATATAGTATTACATAGCATTAAATAGCATTACATACAGTTATATCTTACAAGAATGTGCAACCAGTATAAAGTTGCATGAAGTTTTGATTTTGGAAACTTTAAACTAAGCATAAATTAAATACTTTTTAAAATAATCGTATTAGAGTTAATTTTTAAGTCTAAAGAAATAAGTCGATTTTTAGCTTATATCATGTAAATATAATATTATTAAGGTTACAGTAGCATAATAATAGTATCTTAGGGAATTTAACAAAGGTTAAATAGTTGTGTTATAATTAACAAAAACTTCTATATAGATGTTATAAATTAAATAGAACTTAAAATAATTAAGTTAATTCCCCCCACCCCCTCTCAGTTTCTTGTACTTAATCGCCCCCTATTTACGACGTAAAGGGGCGCTATTCTCTTATACACAGCGCCCTGCAGTCATCAGCTATTTTGATGCTAAAGTCGTGCACTGTGACTCAGATTTTATATAAAGGAAAAAGCGAAGATAAAAAGGTGTGCGTTTGTTTAATTGTCTGACCATTGATATTATTAAAGTGACTCGAGTATGCAGTTGATGTTTTATAAAACCTTTAGAAATGAATAGGTTATGAGTCAGTCTTTCAACCATACATCCAGATATTTTATAGAGATATTAAAAATTATATAAAGTATAATATTAACTTTTCATTCTATATATTGAATATGTATATATTGCCATATGCTATATGTGCTTCATTATAATAGACGTTAAATACATTAAATTCACTAAATTAACTATTATGCGAATACAAGATATTATATTTGAATTAATCCAGTCTCAATTTACTAATGATGATTCACTCAATATAAGTCTAGCTGCTAAATTATTTCAAATTCAATTGTTCAATCTAGTTCAATATAAGTCTAGCTGCTAAATTATTTCAAATTCAATTGTTCAATCTTTGAGATATACCAATAAATAATAAATTAAATTACAGAATAAATTGATCTGCGTTTTATTATAATCAATCAGTCAAACAGTTTATAATAATTCAAAGATAAGTATTGTTCAGACCTCATGAAACGCATTAAACACAAATGTATAATAGATAAATAAACAAAATAAGAATAAAACTGATAAAATACATCTTGATATGATATGATTAATTGATACACAATACATCACAGTAAGTCTGTAACAAATAAATAAAATAGTCAACAATGATATAAGCGTAATTAAAAGCTAACAAATTAAAAATATACTTTAAACAAGTACTTATTTATGACAGATGGATGGCTGAGTCAGTCGCAGAAGTAGCTTATAATTGATTGCTGAGACGTAAACTGAAAATCTAATACAAAATGGAAAATATTGTATTAGATTTGTATTAGTAGAGCTAAATATAAAACTTTATTGGCAAAAAATGGTGTCGGAATTAATTTAACAATTCGAATAATGGAGTTTAGGTCATATAAAAGCGAATAAAATATGCAACAATTAAATATTAAAATTACAACCTTAAAAAAGGTGTTCAAACTTGATCAAAAATAACATGACAGAACTGTTTAGAGTTACACGAGCACAATTTAACAAATCTACATGTTAAAAATAAATCTGAAAAGTTGCAATTATACAAAAACAAACGTTAAAAACTGAGTTAAAATGAGTAAAGTTAGCCTGAGACCAAGATTTGAAAATACATATACTCTAATTAACTACAGTACTGTACAGTTAAAAATAAAGCAAAATTTATTGTTACGCAGTAGTGTAAAATGGAGTATAGGATTAATATATCACAGTGAGCAATCCGGCATAGGGTAAAATATATACAAATCATGAAATATAGTCTGCAGTAAAATATAAGGAATGATTCGCGATGTATAATCTGGTATACGGCAAATATATCACGTGCACAATCAGGTATATAATCTAATTTGTTCATTAAATGGATAAATCGGTATAAGTTACCTAATAAAATGAGAGTTAAAATGAACTTTAAACAAATATTGAAAAAAAGAATAAATAAAATAGTTTTGATATTGCACACCATTCTAATACATACTACATTACCTAGTATTATTATGCTTTATTTGAATTTCTTATGTATTTTGTTTCAATTATTTTCGTTTGTATTTCTTCAATTATATTCAATGTAGGCTCCTAATGGACATTATTCATTTACATAAATGTGACTTAACAACACCTTCTTAAACCATTGCAACTTTTATATAACTGTAAACAAATTCAATTACAATCTATCCTAAGTTTTGATTTCTTTCTGAATGTGTTTTAGGAATTCGATATAAGACATTGTAGATTCAGTTTTATCTTCAATGAGTCGATCTGTAAATAAAGATTTTTGACGACTGTCCTCCCTGTGTTAACAAAAAACAACCTTTATATGCTTGGTTTAGATCGTAACCCAAAACCTAAATGTCGAGTTTGAGTTTTAATATAATTTGCTACACCTTTAGCAAGTAAAATGTGTCTAAAATTATTAATGATAATAATAATAAAGATATTATTTGATAATGAAACTGTTTATCTTATCGTATAGTCAACATTATTAAATCAAAATATTTTTGTAAAATAATGTATTTATAGTAAGGATAGAAGCAATAAAAAAGGTGTCTGTTTAAAATATCAATATGCTTGTTATAGCAATTAAATGTAAAAATACAACGAGCGAAGATATACCTAATGAGTAGAATAGAAGCAGGAATGGGTCGCTGGTCGTTGAGAGATTGTATAAATGCACAAAGTCTTATAGACGTTGCATTCTTCAATTGAGGAAGCTCCGTCTATAACATAAAACAAACTTTTAACCAATCATTTTTTCAGTTAAAATTTACAATTCAAATCAAAATTGAAGTAGATAAATTTAAAATTAAATATAATTAAGTATAAAACACCTTTTTATCATATTGAAATAAAAGGATATTTTAGAAAATAACCTGTCCGTCTGAAATGCTTTGGTAGTCCGGCATCCCTAGAATTTCCACACAGAATTGGTCACTGACTGCGGCCCCCATACAAAATAAAAATTTCTCCCCCGTGTTCATTATGTAGGCCCCGTGGCGATCTATCTGGGCGGCCGAGAGGGCCAAGCGGGGGGGCTGGGGTATTAATCTAGCATCTTTACTTACAGCGTTCTGTACACAATGAAAATACACATTGGAGAATAAAAATAAAACTTTGACACCTTTTTTTAATAAATTACGATATAATAATAAATAATGTCAAATCAGAATCGATCCTTATCGACTAGCGAACACATTTGTGCAATCAATTTATTCATTTCAGATGCATAATGTATAAGACATATTAATTATTAACACAACATATAAATTATTATTTTACGATTTAAATTTGTCTTATAATATTCCTTTCATTTCAATGAAATAACAACCTTGTCGTCCAATGAATGAACAGGATACAAGTCAGGATAGATTAGTTGTATTAGATATTTTAATGGAAGATTCTTGCATTGTTCCATCATATGAACTCTATCGTCTAGCTTAATGCTTTTACTCAAACCAAACGCGTTCTAAATACATACAAAATCTTAACAATCACAATCTATATTTAAAAAATGTAGCAAATTGGTAGAAGACTGTGATTCTATTGGTTATAGATTAGATTCCTGGTAAATATGATCCTGTACAGAAAATTTGAAGAAATTAAATATTGTTTAAATTCAATTCACGATAAAAATCGTCAATTATAAATATTATATAATAGTAAAATCTTAAATTACAAAACTAAATTATCTTGAGACAATATTATAATATATTATTATTATATTATATTATAAGAGTTACAGATGATAAATAAAAGTTTAAAACCTAGAAATTAATGCAGCAAGAAATCAAATTATCTTTCAATATTATCTCTCAAACACAGCTAGAGACATTAAATTAAAGTTTTAAATCTTTGCAATAATCTACCGATTTAAGCAGAGCAAGAATGTATAGAGGTATAAGACGCAGCTGCTGGCAGCAAAGCAGATGCTGTGCCGTGCGTTGTGCTGGATTCAGTGACGTTCTATATGACGTCAACATATCTATCGCTGAGTTGATTAAAGCTTCACGCGCGTCACTAAGCGACGCTGTAATGGACTTGTCAGCGGCTGTACATGTTAGTATAAGTTAATTAATAATTTTACAACATGTTATTAACAAAATCAACGCTGAAGAAGAATTATTTAATTACTGTATGTAATCAAATTCATCTTATATAAAACTTTATTTGTCGGAATTAATTTAACAATTCGAATCATCGCAATCAAACAGTACTATTAAATATTACAATATATTAAATGTCATAATAATATTTATTCGCAAATAAAGCAGAAAAAAAGGTGTGCGCATAAACTAACCCATTTTGGCCAATAAGCCTATGATTGCGCGTTGATCAGCCGCTAAAAACACTTCAGTTAATTGAGTTGTAACTGGTACACAGAGAGTATGAATTCTGATTCTTCTTTCACCTAAAACATTGCAACATTGGTTAAAAAAAACTATCATTAAAAATAACATCAGAAGTTCAGAACACGATGCTCAGTGTTTATTACAAACTGTCATGTTTTCTGCGCCCTTTAGCAAATCTGTTATTATTGCAACAGTTTCTAAATACTATGCAAGTATTTCTAAAATAAATAAATATTAACTGAAGTCGTAATAAATTCAGAATAAATCTGTACAGTATAAACAGAAAATAAACAATATATATAGTCAAATTGTTGCCTACCTTTATTTTACGTTGGATTTTTGATAAAAAAACTACTTATATTTAAAAAAATTCATTAGCATATTGAAAACTATGTGAATAGTTAGTTACATTAGTCTTTTCTAAATGAGACAGAAAAGTCTCAGTACCTCTGCTAGACGTATAAAGTAGTGCAGCCTGAAAGATGACGTAGTTAGACTTTATAGTCTCGTCTATAGAAAGCTGCATTGCAAAGGTTGAGTCTGGGTTGATATTAGGCAGAGAAAGTAGGTCAGTAGACCGCATGAAGAAATTACCATGGAATGACTGAATGCTTACACCTGTAAATAGGTCAAATGATGTCATTTAAAGTAGGTCAAAGTCATGAAAATTATGTCACATATAAGGTCACTAAAGTAGGTCACAGTTAAATAAGGTATTCACAATAAATATTAAAAAATAAACCAAAATTGATTACAGATATACATTGAAACATATTTAATACTTAATTAATAATAATAAAATTTAAATAATAATTTAAATTAAAATAATAATAATATTAAAATAACATAATAATAAAATAATAAAATAATATAATAATTAATTAAATAATAATATTAAATTAATTAGTATTAAAATAAATATTATTAATA
>JAQIXG010004979.1:0-12066 GCA_034700105.1 Oconnorella tubifera | reverse complement strand
GTCAATGTTTGGAACTCTTTACCAGACAGTCTTATTTTAGTGGACTCTGTAAATAGTTTTAAAATAAATCTAGATAATTTTTGGGCTAATGAGGAACTTTATTATAATCTTAAGGCGGATTTATCCGGATAGTAATATTTGTATGCGTAATATTTAATTGTATATGTAGTTATGCAGTAACGATTATTTAGTATATAAAATGCCATAATATAATAAATGATATTGACTAAGTAAGATAATCTTCTATAAATTTTATACGAATGTGAAAGTAAAGTGGAGTTCTTGACGAATATAAACATAAAGAGTTGTTTCTGTTTTACTTTCATATTTGTCGTTTAGTTCTTGTTTTGCTTAAATCAAAGGTTTTTCTGTATTTTGAAAAGAAATCTGATGAGGGATTGCTGAAATTTATAGCGTAAAATATTTTTTTTATTGATTTTTTAGTCAAATCTACGCGTGATATAATACAATGCGTTGCTGGTTTTTTGGTTTTCATCGCTGGAGAAACTTTGTCGCACGAACGCTTATCATTCTCGGAGTTTCTCTTTACTTGTTTCTTGTTCTCTATTCTCTATTTAACTATCGGTCGAGGGTTAGATATTATTCAATTGAAAGACTTCTAGAAGATCCTTTCTATAATTTGAATACAGCGGAAGATAGATGTAAATTAGACGTGTCTAGTTTAGGTCAGTACATTTGATATTACATTTTGAAAATATTATTTGATATTCTTTGCTATTATTGGATTATTAATTTTTTACTTATTGTTGAAATTCTAATATCTTTATTTTATTGCAGCTAGGTTTCTTTTTGTGGATTGGATAATTATAATCTTTAATTTTAAATCATCGTTGACTTGGTCTTGTTATGATTGAATATTATAGTTTATAATTAGGCTATTTAAACGTTTTTGAGCTGATATGCTTATTAATTATACAAGAACCCATTTAAGGATCAATTTAGGGTCCAATCTAAGGACCAATTTAAGGACCAATTTAAGGTTGTAAATTGACTGGTAGTGGTTGTGTAGTAGGTTTACACATTTCTGCTACAGTTTGAATTTAAGTTTAATATAAGTTTAACGTGTGGATTACTGTATTATATGAAAGATATCTTAGACATAACTGTCAATTTAAGCATCTTACTAAAGGGTGCAGCTAGTTTTCGAAATAGTTAGCTTTTCGAGATTTGAACCTGAACCTGTCGTGTCTGAGTCTAGCGCTCTGAGTCCAGCGCTCTAACCACTTCTCTAACGAGTTTTAACAATCGTTCAATTCTTGATATTTACTAATTATAACCAGGTTTGGTAGAACTAGATACATTTGCTCATGTTTCATTCGAATTGATCAAAGATGAAAATCCCAATGTGCTACCAGGAGGGAGATGGGCTCCAACTAATTGCAGCTCATGGCAGCGCGTGGCAATAATAATTCCCTACAGAGACAGACTGGAACATCTTAAACTTCTACTTAGGAGACTGCATCCCATGTTGCAAAAACAGATGATTGATTATCAGATATTTGTAGTTGAACAAGTTAGACTTTGCATTTTATGAAGTTTACTGAGAATGTGGATGTTATCTTAATATTTTAGAGCTTAGTTCAGTTTGTTAAAATTGATTTTAACATTTTGATATTTTATTGCAATAACTGTATTATTGGTCAGTTATATTTTTTCATATTTTATTTTATCATGATGATATTTAAACTTTAATCTCTGGCATTAAATTGTGCTGCTATGCCGTTAAGCAACAAGCAAAAAATTGCTATTGACAATATTTGCAATATTTTATATGTTATACTATAATTATTATTATATAATTTAACTGCATTTTTATTACTGTGTGTTAAATTAAGCATTTAAATATCGTTTAAATATATTTCAGACAGGTCACGGTTCATTAAACAGAGGGAGTTTAAGAAACGTTGGCGTTATCGAATCATTGAAGCGTGACTCGTTTGATTGTTTTATATTTCATGACGTTGATATGTTGCCTGAGAATGACCAGAACCTGTATTACTGTACCAGCCAGGTGTATCATCTATCATCAGCATTAGATGAAATGAGATATCAGTAAGATGTGTATCTGTTAATATGGCCCCGACAAGACGACCCTGACAAAACGACCATGACAAAATGACCTTGAAAAAACTATCCAGACAAATTGAACTTGAGTATTAATTCTTAGAGTTTGTGTTAGAATATGGGTTAGGGTAAGGGTTAAATTTCAAGTTAGTTAGGAGTAAGTTATTAAATGAAATAACGGGGTCGTTTTGTTGGGTTAATATATTCGGGTAATTTTTTAGGGTTAATGTATTCGGGGTAGTTTTTTGGGGTTAATGTATTCGGGGTCTTTTTATCGGGTTAATGTATTTGGAGTAATATTGTCGGGTTAATGTAATCGGGTCATTTTTTTGGATTAATGTATTTGGGGCAATTTTATTGGGTTAATGTATTTGGGGTTGTTTTGTCGGGTTAATTTATTTGGGGTCATTTTGTCAGTTGATGTATTTGGGGTCGTTTTCTTGGAGTATCCCTTAAGATTTCATTATAATTTTTCTGTTAAATCTAGTTGGTAAAGTGGCAGAGCATCGGACGCGACAGGTCCAGGTTCATTTCTCGTGAATTCTCACTATATATCTAACTTGCTGCACCCTTTAGTAAATTGATAGCTGTGTTTACGACATTGTTAATATAATACAGTGTAAATAAGTAAATTTGTCAAATAAGTCCGGTGTAATATTATCCTAGAATATATTATTCAAGAGCGTTATTTTGTTTTTGAATCTGTTTAGCGTGATGTTCTATAACAACGCCGGTGGGGTCGTTGCTTTGAATAAAGATAATATCTTTAAGATTAACGGCTATTCTAACTCTTACTGGGGCTGGGGAAATGAAGACGATGATTTAAGTGCTAGGTATCTTTCCTCTTATTTGTATCTTTAAATAGTTCTTTTTTGGGAATAAAAATTTGTGCATGTTTTAAACAAGCTTGCACCCGTTTGTCATTTTTAAAAGAAATTATTTTACTGCGTTGTGTTAAGAGTTGAGTGTTTTTATCATTTAATATATCTGCACATTCAGTGCAGATATATGACACTAAATGGCTTTTTTTGCTGATGTGACATTAAGCACAATAAATGAACAATAAACTTTGCATTATGCAGGTTTGATAACATTCGAATAATTTACTTTAGATAAACTGACTAATTTAGCTGCATCTTTGAATTTTGCTAACATTTTAATTGCATTCTATATCTATTATTTTTTCATAATTTGCTTTATCTAAAATTACATATTTGCTGCGCCTTTAATATTTTCATATTTGTGATGCTCTGCACCATTTAGCAAGATTCTTAATTATGAATTTATTTACGTTCCATATACAGATTTCATATTCATATTAAATATTATATTACATTATTATTATATTATATTCAGATTTCATATTAATATTAAATATATTATATATTTTGATTTGATATTCAGATTACAGATATATATTTTAAATTTGTATTCCATATTTATATTAAATATTATTAGATTCCATATTTATATTACATATTTGAGTTGATATTCAGATTCCACATTTTGTAAGTAATTACGTTTAAACCAATTCTTGGCTATTGTTATTATTATTATTATTTCTATATATATTTAGTATTTTATTCTGTCAATCTGTCAATCAAATGATGCTATGTATAGAACGGAGGCGGAGGGACTTCTATTGACCCGCCCACTTGAATCTATTGGCAGATATAAAATGATACGACATGTTAAGCAATGGAGATCAGATACAGGGTATGTTCTATCAATACTCAATCATTTCTATCAACACTCAATACATTTTATCAATATTCAATACATTCTATCTATACTCAATACTTGGATTTGCTTTTTATTCAATACAATAATAATTCGGTAAATGCAGCTTTGGTAATCGCAACTTTTGATTATCAGTTAAGATTTTGTTTCTTTGCTTGTTTGTTTTTTTGTTTGTTGTTTAACGGCACAGCAGCACAAGGTGATTTATCTTTAATTACTAGCTAGTGCCAGAAATTAAAGTTTAAAGTTTCACCTGATAAAATAAAACACAAAAAAATAGCAAACAATTAATATTTGAGAATGACGTCTCATACGTAGATAGTGAATAAAATGGTTTCTCGACAATTAATCTACAGACTTTTGGTCTACGACACTACGTCTACCGACATTTGGTCTGCTGACATTTGATTTACCTTAACTCTCTACTATACCATACAATAACCATTGCAATAATTCTAACCCTAGCTATAACTCAAACCTTAACCTTAATTCTAAACCCTAATCCTTTGAATAACATATAACATTGTATATTTTTAATGAAATATTAAAATACAAAAATTCACATTTTATCGTTAAATTTCACTCGGCCACTTTGTTTCCCTCTTTCAGTAACGGTTTGTTTCTGTCATGGCGGTCAAGATGGCGGAGGGACGGGTTAAATTCCATTGACCCGTCCCGTTACGGTCTAAACACGGAACTTTTGCCTCTCTACACGCACATAAAGGTTGACCTGGGTCCTTCACCTTCACAGCAACCGGAGGCAGGGGAAGAACAAAGGAAGGAATCGTGGATCTGGTTCCTCGTTTTCTACTTTCCATGATTCCGTTTGATATAGAAATTGATGCAATTTTACATTTGTTTTATAATTTTGTTTGAATTATTACATTTGACCAGTGATTTTTTTCTGATGGAATGCACAGGACATTTGGAACGGCGTTTTGGAATCTTTTTCTGAACCTTTTTTATTTGTTTTTTAATATAATAATCACGAAAAGTAGGCTAGTTATAATTTTGACGCCGGAAGTTAAAATATTAACATATCTCGATTAGTGATAAAGGACAATCAAAAAACCATCATCGACATCAAAATTGCAAAGTTTCTTTTTTAAACAAAAAGCCTGACGCGATATAGCTCTAGTCAATTACGATCATAACACTAACCCCAACCCTAATTCTAAGAATTAATATTAAAAATCGATGTATTGCTGTTATTGGTTATAGTGTTAATTTGGTTGATCCAAGTATTCAGTCAGAGCAGTTTAATAAAACAAGATTTTTCTGTTATAGGAATGTGTGTTTTTGAATCTGTAAAGTATAATAGTCATCTATTGTATTAAATTTATAACGCGTATATTGTGTTAAGTTTTAAAGCTTTTTTTATAACTGTATCATTAATCTGTCTAACAGTCTGTTTGCTTGTTGTTTCGTATGTCCCTCTGTTGTTATTTTGTATGTTTGATTGTCTGTTGTTTTGGCTGTTTGTCTGGTTTAATTAGAATATGTTAATTGAATCTTTTGGTATATACTCAATCAGTTGACACTTTATCTCACAACTTTTCTTATGGTGTGTAAATTTATTGCGTCTTACTTCGGTGAATTCTTCCGTTAAATTCAATAATCTTGTTAGTGAAGTTTTTAGAGTATCTGATTTTTGGCTCAATTATATATAAATCAACCCTGTACTTTTATAAAATAAAATGCTTCTACATTTTTGTTGCAGTTTTCTTTTGTTTTTGTTTTTCACATGAAATGGTATTAAAAGACTACATTAGGTGACCAGCTTAGATTAAGATATTGTTGTTTTTTCTCGTAGCCTGCTGATACAACTTTAGCTTTTTTGGTTATATGCGATGTACATTGATTTAATATTTTTTACACATGTAAATTGAGTTTTACTGCATTTGCTATGTTCATTTGATCGCATCAGGAAATAAAATATCAAAATATTTGTTTGTTAGTTAAATATACTATCTTATTGTATTGTTTCTAGGTTGCAATAGGTTCAAAAAAATACATAATTCATTATAATTCTAATAAAGTGTTACGTATTTACATTTTCAAAATGGGTTATCAGTAAATAAATGAATGAAATTCGAATCAAAAAGTATTAAATTAATTTGCAACTAGGGGGGGGGGGTGTTTTGCGTGTTATAACAACCCCTGGAGTTAAATTCAAATTGTATTACTTTATATTTTAATATATAGATATTTTATACTACTTTTTTTAGATTGGTTTAAGTTAGGTTTGATGATGTTACATAATTCAATTTTAGTTTCTAGATTAACTGGCTTAGAAGATTTTTCTGGTTAATGTATTCGGGGCCTCTTTATCTGGGTACCCATGTAGGATAACCGATAAAGTATGGTGGGCAAATTGACAGACTGAATTAAAAAGCGTCCATTATATTTTAGATCTCAATACAATAATAATGATATATAATAAATCATAACATAATAGGTCGATCATTATTATCATCATCGTCTCATGAACGCGTCTTTAAAAATCATCTTTACAAAAAAGAAAGCTTAACTTTGTGTGGTCGCTCGAGCTGTATAATAATATAAGATTCTTAATGAAAGTGTTAATATATTAAATATTATTGTTATAAGTTAATGTATATGACGAAAAAATTAAGACGTGGACTGTACTTTACAATTAATACTTAGGGCTATAATAAAAATATTTATTTCTGTTAGAGAATGTAATCACCTAATAAAAGCTAAATAAAGTTTATTAAAACAGTTTATTAAAAATCTGCTATTTATAATATAAGATTAAAGATTTAACGCGACATCGCCTTAAATATAGATTATTATATTTCAATTTTATATTAACTAATTTAATTTTAAAAGCTCTTCTTTATTAACAAATCGAATTACTCTGCAAAAGTCACAGTGGTAACGTTGTTATCCTAGATTTCTTCATGCGAATAGTGTGTTACCATTCGTAATTAGTTTTGTAAAAAGAAATTTCAGTGGCAACGCTTTTGCCGAGTTTTCTTTACACAAATATTCTGAATGTATCACAATAGAATGGAGAGATCATTGAATAGTTTTATAAATAAACTTCAATTGACTTAGAAGCAATTTGAATGAAATAGATCATCAACACTTTGAAGATGAAATGAATTGATAATGATAGCGACATGCGCTGCGAAATACGACGAAAAATACAACAAGACGAAAAGATTGAGCGAAATGCTGCTCTAACTTGATGGCTTAGAAAATAATAATTAGATTTTCTTATTGAAGAATACGCAATAATAATTCTTTGTATTCTAAAAGACAATTATGGTATAAAGTGATTAGTGAAATAAATAATTAGATTAATTCTTCTACAGTGTATAAGCCTACACTGTAGATAGAAATTAATGTGCAACGAAATTCATCATTTTTAATTTCGATTCTATTAAAATCAGATATAAGCCACCCTCTAATATTTTTTGTCCATAGCACAAAGGCTTAAAAATATTGATGAATATTTAACAATTTCATCCTATTTTATAAATATTTCTTAAGTTAAATACTTGGTACTGTTTATTTGTGTTATATACATGCTATAGTAATACTAGTTAAAACAAGATACTATTTAGTTTAAAAAATTCAAACAAAAATATTTGTGTTGTTATAATATATTAAAAAATGTATGCTTTTTGAACTATTTATTCTTAACTACGCAAATTACTAACGAATTAAAGAGCGTTCTTTGTCTTTAATAATAATAATCATTAATTCACAATTTAAATCATCATCATCGTCGTTCTTTATCTTCTATAATTATAATCATAATTCTATATCAAACGATCTCACTGTTATTTCTCTAATGAGCTTTTTTCATTCAACGTCAGCTTGCAATTCGAACCCTAATCTGATAGAATGCACAAAATAATAGTATCATTGCCTGAGGTTAAAAAACATTAATGTGAAATCTCGCGGCCCTGTCACAAACGACGAATATTAATCGGTCCTTAATGCGAAAGGTCAGACATTTGTACGGACTAGTTGAGACTGCGACGAAATAATCCTTTATCTAAGCGGCACGCTCGTTAGGGTGATGAACCACCTACCGGGGGTGATCAGTGCTCGGCCCACGGGTGAGAGGGAGGCAAGCGAGGGGTCCAACGTCCCTACTGTAATAATATTAATAAGAGAATTCGGGAATAAAATGAAAGTTTATTTCTGGGGAAAAATCTTAGTTTTTGTGAATATAAGCAATGGATATGAAAAAGATTTTGGTTACATTTTTTAAATGAGCGAGTTTTAATATAGAGCAAACAAATACTTCTTTAAAAAGGAGGGTATCTTTGGTTTTTTGAAAGAAATTTATGACTGAAAAAAACTTTATATTACGAAAAGATGTACTGTGATGTATTATAAGTAGGCTACTTCGTAGCCTACTTATAATATTATACGAAAAGATGTAGCCTACTTCGGAATAAGTGTTTTGCTTCGGTCGTCCCTTCCGAATAATTTTTTCACATAGAGCGCCACCTGCCGACACAGAGTAAAGGTATAGTGTCATTATTCATATAAATGAGACAGTTTTTACTCGATGTAGAATTGAATTCAATTACGACCGTGAGTGGATTGCTGCTGTATACTTCAGTGTGATGCGGGAACCTATAAGATCTAAGGTTGTGATTATGGTTGACTCAAAAAACAGGTATATTTTATAAATGTTATAACATTTTGCTCTCAATTAAAAATTAATTTTCAAGATTTTCTATTAATACTTGGGCCTAATTAGACTTTTTTGCAAAAGCACTCGAGTTTTTGAAAAAGTCAGTGATTAGTAGATGTTCGATTAAGTTTAGTTTCATATTTATTTAAGGATATATTTTCAAATTTTGTTTTCATCTTGCCATGGCTTATTTTACGTAAGTTTAAAGCTTCGTTTCAATATAATAGTTAGCATGATTTGAAACGATAAAAATGTTAACAGAAAGGATGACACTCATTATAAAATCTTTATATTAGAGAAGTTAGAATTATCGGTATATTACAGCGATAAATAGGATTAAACTTAACTTTTAACTCTTTTGACGAATTCAATGCACTTATTGTGAAGAGACTAAATAAACTGAAATTGCTAGTTTTCTACAGATTTCTATATCGAGAAACATGTACAAAGCTTTTAATAAATATATTTTAGCGTATACTTTAGGGAAGTAATTTTGCATTTACAAATTAAAACTTTTGTCAATAAATTGGCTTTAAAAATATTTTCAGGGCATTGAAATGATTTTTGTCAAGGACCTACAACCATAAGCTCTAACTGGATTCATGAAAATTTCAAAATTGCCGAGTAGTTGACCATGGCGCGTTCGAATTTCACTGCAACAGTTCGATTCCGAAAAATTATCATACCGTTTCTCCTCCTACTCATTTCAGTAACGTCATCTTGCGGCCCGGGGCGGGGCTACGGTAATAGACGGTCGGGTGCGAAAAAGAACACGCCCCTCGTGTATAAGCAGCATATACCGAACGTTGCTGAAAGGGCCTTGGGGGCCAGTGGCCCCAACGAGGGACGGATTACAAGGGCTGACCCGGGGTTTAAGAAACTGACGGTAAATTACAATCCTGATATTTTGTTTAAGGATAACGAAGGTACTGGAGCTGATCGACTGATGAGTCAGGTAAAAAAATTACTTTGTATTTGATTAATAGCATTTAAGCGTAGAGGGATTATATATATCCATCTAATTTTAGTAGTGGCACATAGGTCGATCCTAAATATTAACCAAAATCTATACAAAATTTGAAGATTTCCCTGTTAATCATGATTTAATTATTAAATGTGCTAGATGTTATAATCTTAAATAAGCCTATTTTTAATGGTTTATTTTTAATCTATATCGATCAATTGAATTTTGATTTTTACATCTGAAATACTTTCCCAATGGTGAGTCTGTGATCCAGAGCTATGTAAAGAGCTTAGTTAAATTGATCGTTGATTTGGTCATTTAGGTCTCTCATAATCTCATTTATCTTCTAAAAAAGTTCATTTAAATAATATCTCTATACAGTATAAATATATCTATCTCTATATATATCTCTATACAGTTTAAATATATCTCTATATCTTATACAGGCTATAAGATTTCAATGTCGATCATTGTCGTCGTGTAAATTGTAAATTATTATGTATAGATTTAATTAAATAATTTAAATTACCCTCAATATTATTAATGGTTGGGGGAAAATTTAATTATTGTGACTAAGTAGAAACGTTAATATTGTGACTAAGTAGAAATATAACAAGTCTCACTCATATAACAACATAAAATGTTAATTTAAAGAAAAAAACACTATCTTGTATGCCTGTAAAAATTTGACAAACAATCTTGTATTATGATATCAATCAACTGCACGGTTGAAAATTAAACTATTACTTAACTTTGAAATGTTTCAGAGATGCAAAGAAAAGTTGAACATACTTTCGATCTCGGTGATGAACCAGTGGCCCGGGGTTCAGCTCCGTGTGACGGACGCCTGGGTGGAGGACGGTGACCTTCGTTCCCTTGATTCCCTTCACTTGGAGGGACGTGCCGTAGACGTTACCACATCAGACAGAGATAGGACCAAGCTGGGCATGCTTGCCAGACTTGCGGTCAACGCGGGATTTGATTGGGTGTATTATGAGACGAGAGGTCACATCCACTGCTCCATAAAATCGGGTATAAAGTTACAGTTAAATGAGTTTTTATTTGATTGAAAAGTTTTATGTGACACATATAGGAAGTTAAGATAACCATAATTAGAATGAAGCTAAGATCAAATGTTGCTAGACAGAACATAAAAAAATTAGAATAAAAATGCGGCTTTAGTTCTACATTATTATGGACAACGAGACAATTAGGAAGAAAAGTAGAAAACTGCAATATAAAATGTTTATAATTTTAAATCTCACAAGGGAGGTTAAATTTTATTTAACACATTAATTTATATTTACCGAATATGCTTAATATTTTGAATTTTGCAAAATTTTATAGAGTAATGAGTTAATTATATATACAATTAAGATCAATTTTGCATTAGTTGTATCATGGTAAGTAAAAATATTGTGACTAAAAGGCATGTAATTTCATAAACATTTGTTTTTATAGATTCCTCAGTTACCGTAAAGACTGGTGGGTGTTTTCCCGGGGACGCAACAGTCAGGGTTGAGGGTCGCTCCACCCCAACTCTTAAAATGTCACAACTACAAATCGGTGATAGAGTTTTAACCATAGACATCATCAGTGGGAAGTTTCATTATCAGCCTATTCTGGCTTTCCTTCATAGTAATGCATTAACCAGTACAGTAATGCATTTAATAAGAACAGAAAGTGGGCGGAGCATTCGCCTAACTCCCAATCATTTAATATTCACAGCATCTCATAATAATTCCATAACTAATTTAAATTCAGACTTTGCTTACAATATGGCCACAGGATTAAAGTTTGTTTACGTCGTTAAATCAACCAATGAGAGTTCGAGTTTAGTTGACCTAGATAAAGTAGCTAGCGTGACGTCATACTTTAGTACAAGCGGCGTTTACGCGCCAATCACAGCGCGAGGAACGATTATTGTTGATGACGTCGCGGCGTCGTGCTACGCTTCTATAAATAGCCATGACTTGGCTCATATTGCATTGGCGCCTTTAAGATTTACTTATAGTGTTTTAGACTCTTTAATTTCTCGATCTCAAACTGACGCTTGGACGAACGAACAGGGAATACATTGGTATGCAGATATTCTGCAAGAAATAGGTCAATATGTATTAGCAGAAAATAGATGGTTTAAATTATAAAACGTATAATTATATTTGTTAAAGTGAAAAGTTACCACTTTATGCTGTCAGATTCAATACTTGAGATGAGAAAATAAATCTTTTATTTGTGAAATGAATCTTTTTATTAATCGTAAACGTCGAAAATTATGAAAACAAAATATTATTAGAATATTGCAAAGGAGTGATTGTCAATATTATCGATTAAATACAATTTATATTGTTATTAGCTATGGCTGTGAAAAGTACGCGAGATGCTGTTAATGAACTCGAACATGGAACTTGTTCGTGTTCAAGTTCGGAGGTATTTAATAACATAACGATTATGAAAACATGCACAATGTTGCTATAAGGTAATCCATGAAACTAAATTGACAGCTGAACATAATAGTAATAAATAATAAATATAGGCCTATATACGTCATGTATTTTATTTATTTTATTATTAGTTTATTGTACGCATAGGCAAA